>CAXHJY010000058.1:0-12500 GCA_964016885.1 Eledone cirrhosa
TACCCCTAAAAGAACGAAAAAAAGAGATGGATGAAAAACGAAAATGCTAACTGAAACGAAAAGAAAAAAATAGACATTTTTGATATGATCTGCATTATGAATATTTCAGAGTTGAGAATTAATATATCCCAGTTGACTTTTACAGAGTTGATTCATTGTGTTGTTGTTGTTCTTCTTTTGTCTGTATGTCCGTCTGTCGGTCTGTCTGTGTAACTTTATATTAACATTACAAAAACACCGTATGATGCTTTTACTGACAAGGTTAAATCTGTGACGTTTATACACCTCTAGTATTTCTCTCTCTCTCTGTGGATGTGTGTGTGTCTCTATATGTGCGTGTGTATGTGTGAATGTAGGTGTGTATGTGTGAATGTAGGTGCGTATGTGTCGATGTGTGTATGTGTGCATATGTATGTATCTATGTCTGAGAGTGCTGGACTTACCTATAAGCTACATAAGCTATAGCTTAGAGCCAGGCATCATCAGAGGCCTCATTTTTAAAAGATGTATTTTTATTTTGTCAGTTTTTTTTTCATCAAAACTTATATATATATATTATATATATACTATTATGATAAAGGAACAAGGATTCAGTGTTGCATCAAAACATATTTAATAGCATATTACATATGTTTCACTAACGATGAGCTCGAGGAAAGACCTATTATAGATCGAACCTGACACTGTAATCGAAAGATCGTCAGATATGCTTCCTATATAATCTCGTCTGCCGAGTGCTCAACCGGCATAGCGCCTACGGACGCATTTTTTCTTGCTACTATATATATATATATATATATATATATATATATATCGTATAAATAAAGTTTCCTACACTTAACATATATGTTCGACCATTGCTTTCGGGGTTCAGTTATGGCCACTACTGTATAGTGAGGGAGGCTTTTCCCACCTGGTCCCTCATCGTATCGTATAACAATATCCGTTTCAATACACGTTTCAGATTCAAAATCTTGTAAAGCAAATACAAAAAGTACATTTTATTTTGTCCCAACATTCTAATATCCATCTGTTTTCAATTTCAAATAAATAAATAAATATCTATATTCTCTAGGCAATAAGTATCAGCGTCCCTCAAGGTTTTTTGTAGCAATACATGTTTGGCAAGTGACTTGATCTGAGACTGTAATGACTTGATCTGAGATCGTGTTATACAAGTCTGGCAAGTAACTTGATCTGAGTGTGTGTTGTAATTGTTTGGCAAGTGACTTGATCGAAGACTGTAGTGACCTGATCTAAGACTGTAGTGACTTGATCTGAGATCATGTTGTTATACAAGTCTGGTAAGTGACTTGATCAGAGACTGCATGTTGTAAATATCTCGCAAATGACTTGATCTGAGAAGACTGTGTGTTGTAAATGTCTGGCAAGTGACTTGATCTGAGACTTGTAAATGTCTGGCAAATGATTTGATCTGAGACTGTGTTGTATATGTCTGACAAGTGACTTAATCCAATACTGTGGTGACTTGATCTGAGATTGTTGTACATGTCTACAAATGATTTGATCTGAAATTGTTGTACATGTTTGGCAAGTGATTTGATCTGAAACTCTGTTGTATATATCTGACAAGTGACTTGATCAGGGATTGTGTTGATCAGGGACTGTGTTGTATATATCTGACAAGTGACTTGATCAGAGATTGTATGTTGAAACTAAAGCAGTTACATCGTGAAAGAGTCATTTTTACCACAACTGCACTTGTCTGGCACGTAACTAGATCTACGTCTGTGTTGAAACTAAAGCAATTACTTCATAGAAAAGTAATTTTAGCCATTCAAAAACACACAAAATCTTTTAATTTCCTTTTACATTTATAATTGAATTTTCTGTGTCAAACTTTTCGTCGGACTATTTGAGACTTGATCACTGACACAATTTCCCTACAACTATGCAATAAATAGTTTTATGTAAACATATTTAATTCTACGAGGCTACAAAATCCTAGGTAAAGTAATATACAATCTCCCAAACTAAACAAAGTCGGCGACAAGATCAGCAGATAGAATCATAATGAAAATACGGATTATCCTGTCAGAACACTCCTGTTGCGCCGAGAGAAATAAAATGAGTTTTGTATCAAAGAACATTGTAAGGCAGTGTCGGACAAACAAAAAGACACGTTGCACATACCTTACTGATCGGCTAGAAATAGTAGCTAAATAGTCCTCAAAATAAATAACTGTAGTGATTATGGTAGTTTTATAAAATTTAGATAAAACAACTCGAGTCCTCCCTACACACACACACACACATATATATATATATATATATATATATACATGTATAGTTATACATATATATATATACATATATACATGTATAGTTATAGATACATCATATATATACATGAATAGTTATACATATATATATACATACATATATACATGTATAGTTATACATATATATATACATACATATATATATACATGTATAGTTATACATACATATATATACATGAATAGTTATACATATATATATATACATACATATATACATGTATAGTTATACATATATAGCATATATATATATACATATATACATGTATAGTTTTATATATATATATATATATATACATGCATACATATATATCCACATGTATAGTTATACATATATAGCATATATATATATATATATATATATATATATATACATATATACATGTATAGTTATATATATATATATATATATATATATATATATATATATATATATATACATGCATACATATATATATATACATAGAGAGATGGGGAGAGAGAGATAGATTATATATAACCATATATATATATACACATACATACATATATACATGTATAGTTATATATATATATATATATATATATATATATATATATATGTATATATACATGCATACATATATATATATACATAGAGAGAGTGGAGAGAGGGATAGATAGATTATATATATCCATATATATATATATATACATACATATACATATATACATAGATGCATACACACACACGTGTGTATATATATATATACACACACACACACACACATATATATATATATATACACCTTTATATATGTGTGTGTGTGTGTGCATGTGTGTGTGTGCGAATTTCTGCACCTGGTGAGTAAGTTGAGCAATCTGTACTGTGAAGTCATCTCAATTACATTTTATTGTTTATTATGTTATGTATAAATGTCCGCCACTCTCCTATGTTTTCCTTATTATAATTGTGCATGAATCTAGGCCCTATCTGTATCATTAGTACCCACTGACCCACACCAATTAAAACAGAATAACAGACTAAGTAAATATAATACTTTATACAAGTACAATAGACATGTTCTCAAAGAGTACAAAGACAGAACTTAATCAATATTGGAATTCAACAGAACTTCACAAAATTCGCAAGGAAAAAGATTCATAAAACCTGCAAATGCAAATATTATGTATATGATAATAAGGTATGTACAGAATGTTTTGGGTCAATATAAAGCTATTGTAGTTGACAAAACTTCACAAAATACGAAAGGAAAAGGATTTATAAAATCTGGTAATACAAATATTGTGTAACTTTACTTTGATAACTTTGATAGGTTTCGACCAGTATTGGCGCATGTCTAACTTAATAGCACCAACTGGCATGCATATGATAATTGTTTCTACTTTTGGCACAAGGCCAGCAATTATCCCAGTGCATTACTGGTACTTTATTTTATCGACCCCGTGAGGATGAAAGGCAAAGTTAACCTGATAATAAGGTATGTACATCTATATATGTAACCAAATCTTTTGGGTTAATATAAAGTTATTGTATTTGACAAAACTTTACAAAATTCGCAAGGAAAAGGATTATTAAAATCTGGAAATGCATATATTATGTATAGTATATGATAACAAGGTATGTACATCTATATATGTAACCAAATTTTATGTCAATATAAAGTTATTGCAAAACGTTTACTGTAATGAAAAAAGATATATATGAAATAAATGATTAATATAAAATAAGATATTTATCGTAAGGATTTGATTTGGACATAATATTATATTATATATAATCGTTTCTCCTTTTGGCACAAGGCCAGCAATTATTCCAGTGCATTACTGGTGCTTTATTTTATCGACCCCGTAAGGATGAAAGACAAAGTTAAGCTCGACAAGATTTGAACAAATGTATTATATATATAATGTATTATATATATAATGTACAAGCAGCGTTGCACGGGGTAGGAAACGTGAAATCGCAACACGCATATGCAAAGATTGAGGAATGCAGCTGTGTACTTTTTGAATTCCCTTATTCTCAGGGAATAATTGTTCATCTACTGGAAACGTAGAGCACCAGCAGGCCGAATGCAGTAGTAGCAGTGTCAGTGGGCTGATTGCGGAAATCCTGTATGCGAAAGGAGTAAGTGTTGTGGGGAGATGTATGTCGTAAGTCTGTTCACGAATTGCGTCATGGATGGGGAACACACGACAGTCTGAAGGAGCGACGTAGTTAATTGTGTGAAAACCAAGTAGGGATGTACGTTTAAGTAGGGATATTGAGATGACGAAATCAGCGTGGCAACGCAGCTGCAGCAGAAGGGGGTCATAGTGCAATTAGCACAAACGCTGGGCGGCAGTGGCTGCACTGCGTTTACACAGCAACAAAGGTGCGACAAAAGGGGTCACCGCTGAATTAGCACAGCCGCTGTTCGGCGTACTTGCGCAGGGCGTTCATATGCGGTGTAGGTGCAACAAAAGGGGTTTTAGTAGAAGTAACATAGACGTGAGTTTTACGGTGTCAATAACACGTCAACGTACACAGGGCCCGGATTTGCGTGTGATGAAAGCACTAAGCGTCAACAGGGCGCCGACAAAAATTTTAAGGTTGTCCTTATTTCCTCAATCCCCCGAAAATGGTCCTACTTAAAAGTAAGTGTTGTGTCCTCTGTTAACTAAACCAAATTTTTAACGAAATATTATACACTACTTACGATGTTTAAGTAGCGCTTATATTGAAAATGAAAATAGCATGCAATGCCCAATATTAATTCGTAAATTTCCTAGAAACCATTAATGGAATAAAAATTGTTCTTTGTCCACAGCAATGCGAGGGGACTAATTAATGTCTGCTGCAAATTTCGAGGAAATCGGCTGGATTATATTTAAGCTACGTCTAAAAAAAGCCGTTAGGCTTTAAAATGTTTAAAATGCCTTTAAAATGCCTTTAAAATGCCTTTAAAATGTTTTTACGCATAATGCGAGCCCTAGGACAGGAAAAGTTAATTTTCTTTTAGCCCATTGCACTTCAAGAAATATAAGTAACGCATGTGTAAAGTTTGAGAAAAATCGGTCGGGTACTTCTCGAGTTTTAGGGATTTACACAGACAGAAAGACAGACATCCTCTGTTTTATATATAGAGAGAGAGATTATATATATAATTGTTTCTATTTTTGGCACAAGGCCAGAAATTATGCCAGTGTATTACTGGTACTTTATTTTATCGACCCCGCAAGGATGAAAGGCAAAATTAACCTCGGCGGGATTTGAACTCAGACCACAAAGGGCCGTAACTCTTTGCTGCAAAGCATGGCGTCCGACCCTCTACCGATACTGCCAATCCACCGCCCTTATATATATAATGTTCATAAGTATGTATATCATTTTAGTATTATAGTACAATACTTACTGTGATAACACAGGAGTTATATGAAGATCTTGAAGACAAAATATAAGAAGGAAGGCAAAGTTGACCTTTGTGTGGTTTGAACTCAGAAAATAAAGGGCTGGAACAATAAGAATTATCTAACGCTCTAACTATTTCTGGCAATCTACTGATATCACGATATTATAAAGATGGTGGTGGTGATGACGATGATGTCATCATGATGATGCTGATGCCGACGATCATGATAACGATGATGAAATAATGATGAGTGTTGTATTGGGTATTAGAATGAAAAACAGAGGGTGGCGGTGGCGGCAGCGACACCACCACCACCACCACCAACAACAACAACATCGTTAGTAAAATATGACGATGATGATAGTTGTACGAGGAAAAAAAAACAAAGAAAGCAAACTAAATAAACAAAAACAACAATAATAACAACAACAACAATAATAATGATAATAACAATGATAATAATAATAATAATAAATAAACAGATTAATAAATAAACAAACGCTTAACGGGTTATCTAACCGACTCTATTGTAGAGGAATGTTGAAACTCTTATCTAAAGTTTACCAGAATAGTAAAACAGGTAAAGGTGTTGTTATTTTGTTGTTTTATTGTCGTTTATGTTTATTTTCCAATCTATTTATCTATTGGAGATAATCCTGGTATGTATATTTAAATGAGATACGAAACAGTGATATAGAAACATTGTTCTATTGATTTATATTCGATGTGACGTCTGCTTCTATCCATCTCACAACAGGCTGCTTAACGTTGCACATATAAACAAAATGGCCACTGTTAACTTCGTTCTCGCTCTGTCTCTAATTCTCTTTGTTTTTTTCCCCCTCTCTCTCTAAATATATATATATATATACATGTATATGTGAGTATATATATATATGAGTGTATATATATATATATATATGAGTGTATATATATATATATATGAGTGTATGTATATATATATATATATGTATGTATATATATATATATATGTGTGTGTGAGTGTGTATATATATATATATGTGAGTGTATATATATATATATGTGAGTGTGTATATATATATATATATATATATATATAAATATACATATTATACATATGTGAGTATATGTATATGTGTGTGTGTGTATATATATATGTGTGTGTGCATATATATGTGTGTGTGTGTGGGTATATATATATATATACAAGTATATGCGTGTGTCTCTCTCTCGTACTTCCTTCTAAAAGATCTTATCACTTTCATACATCTGAAACAATTTTTCTTCTTCTTGTTCTATCTAGTCTGTGAATTTCTTTTATTTCATTGGACTTTTATCATCAAAAGAGAGATATATCCTCTGCTCAAGCTTTCACACCTGACAGAGTCAATTCACAATCCCACTTCCTACAATCTCCCACTCAACTACTCCAGAACTTACCCAACACACACCAAAACCTTACGTATTTCCACACAAAAAAAAACAACAAACAAGATTCATTCTTACACATTCACTACACTAACAGAAGCACACAAACACAAACACACACACACCAGTGGTATCAGAACATACACAACGAATTATCAGCCATATATGTGTGTGCCTGCAGACTCACACACAAAAGACACGACACAGATACACACATACACTATGAAAGACACGTAAATGCATATACACACTGAACATTTCTGGACATGGCTGTCTCTATCAATCACATTAAAAGGCCTACTACACGCATGCGCACACGCACAGACATATATATATATACACACGCACACCATACTAACAAACACTCTCTCACAACACAAGACAACAGATACACACAAATTCACGTCTTCAAAATATGTACTGAAAGAACTAGCTCATCAACACACTTCAACAAGATTATTCCAACAGGATCAACAATTCTTGGCAAAGTTGGTCTGCTAGAGAACGGGTCACAGGTGACGCATAGCAATACGACCACCAGGTATGATGGTTAGTTCCAACATAAGTGGGTACACGCCGAACGAATAAGCAACCCCCGACGAAACAGCAATAAGCTACCAGGGGGGATGGAGAAATGGATGACACTGTTAGCTCTCAAGAAACCTCTCACACCCAATGATTTAGTTGAAATATATTGGTAACTGGAGCGAATATATGACACAGACTACTCCAGTGTGTTCAGATGCAATAACAGCAACCAAAATATATGGAAATTTCCACCCAACGTCGACAAAACTGGCGACGGGCATGTGATCTGTTCTGGGAGGCGTGGGATGGAAATACAAAGAAACGTATCACGAGACACCAAAGAGTGTCCAGAATGGAACAAACCTTAACAATTGACAACTGGCACATTACAACCCTGACAGATAAGTAGCAGGAATTAGTAAAGGAGGCCAGATGTTAGCCGATAGATTTTTCTGGGTTTCTTCAACAAATTTCCGTGGCTCTGTTACCGTAGATTCCGATAAAAGATGGAAAATTTACTATTCTGGTGTAGTGTCAAAAATGACTACACAGATGGGAGTGTGGATACTCAAACGTTCTGCACAAACCCGGCAAAATATCTCAACGCTTTTCAACTTTTTCTCTCCGTCGTTTGCTTCATTCTTTAATAATTATCCGAAGAATGACTTTGCTCGAAAATCATCTTTAGCTTTTATTTCACTTCTATCATATCTAGCTATCTATCTTTCGCTCTCTTCCTCACCCCCCCCCCCCCCACACTCTCTCTCTCTCTTATATATATATATATATATATATATAAGCAAAAGGGATATTCAATTTGTTGGTAATTCAACAAATATAAATGTTTATAACTGATTCAAAGCACTCGACAAGTTTTCTGGAGTATAATATGCAATGATATTAAATAAATGGAAACTATATTTTTAAAACCATATTTATTCTATTATATATATTTCAAGGGTACCAATGTTTTGGTACCCTTGAAATATATGTAATAGAATAAATATGGTTTTATAAATATAGTTTCTATTTATTTAATATCATTGTGTGTGTATATATATTCTTTTTCTTTTCTTTTCAATGGCTGACAATACCTTACCGGCGCCACTCAAATAAGGTAGTTATTTAACCCATAAATGGGGCCCTAACAGACCTGGGATTTATGACAACTAAGGGGTAACTCCACATTCCCCACAGCTCCTGAACTCCCGAACTGGAACCTTGCCACTGGATGTAGTTTAATGTCATACCCAGGACATGTGTGTGTATATATATATATATATATATATATATATATATATATATATATATATATATATATATATATATCAATAATATTAATAAATGGAAGCTATCTTTATAAAACCATATTTATTTTATTATATATATTTCAAGGGTACCAAAATTTATATATATATATATATATATATATCCAAAATTAAATTAAGAGTATCATGCCCGAGAGACATGCCCGAGAGACATGCGCCATATCCACTGTAGAATATGCTCAAAGATTCCAATGAATAGATCCGAGCATTTTATATCAACTAGAAATTGATTGACATATATATATATATATAAAATAAACAAAATGAAACAATGACAGGGGATAATTTGTAAAGTGTGTAAGCACACACAACTAGGTAGGTAACTAATTAAAGTTTAACTAGAACTTCAAATATAGATACCTTTTAAAATAATTAATCTTCCTTGTATATATTCCATTAAAGAAATATATTTCACCATTAATCCGTAGATCACAGTAGTCAAACCCGGATTTTCAACAAGGGAGAAGATTTAACTATCTGTATTTACACAGCAAATGCAAATCTGCGAATGACTAGCAGCACGAGTTGCATTTTTTTTAAAAATACACACATCGTACCAGCATCATCCCAGTGGCGTTGATAGGATAATCAACAGCTAGAAATAGCAGCCGAGTCCTTTCAACTGAGTTAGCTCTACAATTAAGGGGTCGTATATTTATCCAAAATTAAATTAGGAGTATCATGTCCGAGAGACATGCGCCATATCCACTGTAGAATATGCTCAAAGATTCCAATTAATAGATCCGAGCATTTTATATCAACTAGATTGTTTCATGTGTCTATTTTAGATATATATATATGTCAATCAATTTCTAGTTGATATATATATATATATATATATAGGACAAGTGTGTGTGTGTATGTGCGTATGTGTATATGTGCGTGTATGCATATATACATCAGTATATAGGTCATTCATTTATTTTTATAGAACTCTCCACAAGCTTTCCCCTCTCTCTCTCTCTCACTATCTATCCATCCATCTCTCCAGGAATAATAAGGAGGTGTATCAGAGAAACTATGTCAGCCGCTTCCCTCAAACATCAAAGTGACTTTACAAACAGTAAATGATTTCAAGTGAACACAAATTTTGGTTTCTTAATTTATTTGGCCTCCTTTACAAGTTTTATCTATTATCAACCAAAATAACACCCCTCCATCCCCACCTCACCACCACCACCATCTGAACAACACCCCCACCACTACCAAAACAACATGGACATCACAACTACCAGCACCATCACTACGTACACCATATATATATGTGTGTGTGTGCATAAGCATATATATGTATATATATATGTATGTATATATGTATGTGTATATATATGTACATATGTATGTATCTATGTATGTATGTATATGTGTATATATATGTACATATATATATATATATATATATGGAAAACAGCATCAGGAATACAACAGAAAGTAACCACACCAAGAAGTGAAAAAAATGTAATGTTTTCACTCAATCTTAGTTGCACCGAAACGTATCCAAAGTAAATAGCTTAATAAGTCAAATGCAGTAGACTAGCCCACAATATATATATATATATATATATATATATATATATATATATATATATATATATGTATGTGTATATATATATATATATATGTGTATGGATATATTTGGTGTGTATACAATATATACACCTAACGAAACGCACCATTTAATGTCTAATAACAGCTCTTAGTCGCCTGTTTTTCAATATTTAGTCGTGCTGCGTTAATCATTAGCACCATCTTTGTATACATACACAACCACACACATCTGACACACACATACACAGCACACACATATATATATGTAAGTATATATATATAGAGATACATAAACATTATATATATACAAACATCCATACATTTATATATAAACACACACACACCTAATTTATGCACATATACACACAGCTACATCGACAAACACCTATAGAACGTCACACACACACACACACATATATATATACATATATATATATATATATATATATATATATATGTACACACATATATATATATATATATATATATATATATGTACACACACAGTAAAGAAGTATCCGAGACTTGGTTAATGTGTATATCAATTTACAAATCCAGTATTTGGCTGATGCCCCTGTGAGTAGTGAGGCCCGAAACTCCGGGGCAACGAGACTCAAACTTTCCCTTAATAAAGAAGATGTGTGTGTGTGTGTGTATATATATATATATATAGGGGGGAGAGACAAACTGATATATCATGTCTGTCTGAAGTCTAAATACAAACGATCAATCACGAATGAATAGAATTCTCTCATCTGTTTTACTCTCTCTCACACTGCTTAACCATCCTCCATTGTTCCATTCTCTCCCTGTACATCCATCCAGACGTACATCCATCCTCCCACCAACTTACTCACTCACATCCGCTCTCCTTCCCTCACTCACCAACTCTCTCTTTCATTTTCTTTCATTACATTCCAATAAGAATTTATATGTTTCTGGTAACAATAATTTACCAATAATTCTTTGCCCCAATGACATAGGAATCTACCTTTCTCTATATAGATATTCCTGTACTTTTCTGTCTCTTCAACACAATCTCACATCTCTCTTTCTCTCTTTATATATATATATATATATATATATGTGTGTTTGTTTGTGTGTGTGTGTATTTTATATATATATATATGTTTGTGTTATATATATATATATATATATATTTGTGTTATATATATATATATATATATATATATATATACTCTGCACATTTTTATTTTACCCTCCGCATTTTCTATTTTTAAGTAGAACATTAATCTAGCTCTGCCTATCTTCCACTTTAACAAAGACACACATACACAGGTGTGACATTGTCTTTAACTCACCTCCGTGTCTACCCCTCTCTCTCAGCTAAATCACCTCCTATATGTACACTATATATATACAGAGGAGTCTGAGGTTAGCTGGGCATGCTCACCGACATCCAGAGTTGAGACTGCACTCAGTGGTCCTGTGGGAGCCCCTGCATGGACACACTGGAAGATGAAGACCAAGGTTAACGTATGTTGATGCCCTAAGGACAGACACTGGTCTGTTGGAGACGCAGGACATGGCAGCGATAATGAGGGACAGAGACCGCTGGAGAGAACTCGTCCATGGATCTCGGGAATTTTACCCGCCCTATATATATATATATATATATCGACAAAGTCAGTGTCGCCCTGAAGAAGCTCAATAACAACATACCCCTGAAATCTGCACTATCATCTCAGAAATAGCCTGGCCCATTGGCTCACCTACATCATCAACCAAATGTGGGTGTCAGAGCGGCTCCCAAATGAATGGACCCGGGGCATCACCCCCACTTCTGGAAGCTGAAAGGCGACAAATGACAAACTCGTCGGCAGCAACCACAGGGGTATCACCCTCCTCTCCATTCCGGGTAAGGTCTTCACCAAGATCCTGTTCAGACGTGCTCTTCCCACCATTAGAAGCACATGCTGTCCGTAACAAGCCGAATTTATCCCAAACCGCTCTAGCACCAAACACATTTCTGTCCTCCGTCTCATTATCGA
>CAXHJY010000059.1:50000-57012 GCA_964016885.1 Eledone cirrhosa
TGGATGTTGTGGTACCAACTTTATAGAGAGGGGGTGGTGTTGGTGGGAGTGGGAGGATAGGGTATGGGTAGTGGATTGAGGTGTATATTTGGTTAAGAGGATTAGAAATATTCTATATATAAAATTATGGATGTTTATAATATCATCCATTTTGAATCAATTCATAATATAGAGTATTTGTATAAATATATGTGAGTTGTCTTTCTATTTCTGATGTTATCTCACACTGCCAAAAGAACTACGTTCCCATTGCTCATTCTCTCTCTCTGATGGTTATTTCCACAGATACTATGTTCAAATTAGTCTTTCCGTTGCCAATACTATCTGTTGCTACTTAGGAAAGTATGTTTATATTGGTCTTTCCATTGCTGATACTGTCTGTCAGTCACAACTCCTGGCAGAAGAAAGGAGCTGGTTGTCGGAGATGATTGTCAGATCAGACCAAGGAAACAATGTTTCCATTGGTCTTTCCATTGCTGATACTATCTGTCAGGACCAACTCTTGGCAGAAGAAAGGAGCTGATTGTCAGATCAGACCAAGGAAACAATGTTTCCATTGGTCTTTCCATTGCTGATACTATCTGTTGGTCACAACTCCTGGAAAAAGAAAGGAGCTCATCATCAGATCAGACCAAGGAAACAATGTTTCTATTGGTCTTTCCATTACTGATACTCTCTGTTGGTCACAACTGACAGAAGAAAGGAGCTGATCATCAGATCAAACCAAGGAAACAATGTTTCCATTGCTGATACTGTCTGTCAGTCACAACTCCTGGCAGAAGAAAGGAGCTGATCATCAAATCAAACCAAGGAAACAATGTTTCCATTGGTCTTTCCATTGCTGATACTATCTGTCAGGACCAACTCCTGACAGAAGAAAGGAGCTGATTGTCAGATCAGACCAAGGAAACAATGTTTCCATTGGTCTTTCCATTGTTGATACTATCTGTTGGTCACAACTCCTGACAGAAGAAAGGAGCCGATTGTCAGATCAGACCAAGGAAACAATGTCTCCATTGGTCTTTCCATTGCTGATACTATCTGTCAGGACCAACTCCTGGCAGAAGAAAGGAGCTGATTGTCAGATCAGACCAAGGAAACAATGTTTCCATTGGTCTTTCCATTACTGATACTTTCTGTCAGGACCAACTCCTAGCAGAAGAAGGGAGCTGATTGTTAGATCAGACCAAGGAAACAATGTCTCCATTGGTCTTTCCATTACTGATACTTTCTGTCAGGACCAACTCCTGGCAGAAGAAAGGAGCTGATCATCAGATCAGACCAAGGAAAGGACCAACTCCTGGCAGAAGAAAGGAGCTGATCGTCAGATCAGACCAAGGAAAGAATGTTTCCATTGGTATTTCGATCATTGATACTATCTGTTAGTATCAAAGAACCAATGTTTCCATTGGTCTTTGCACTGTTGATAATATCTGTTGGTACCAAGGAGCCAATGTTTCCATTGGTCTTTCTATTGCTGATACTATCTGTTAGTATCAAACAAACAATGTTTTCATTGGTCTTTCAATTTCTAATGATATCTGGTGGTCACGATACCTGACAAATGAAAGGAGTCAATTTTCAAAGAGCGGCATTTAAACTATATTTCCTTCGGGTTTTTCCTTGCTAATACTATCTGGAAGTAACACTAAGAGGCAGGAATGTCAACGCTTTTTTTTATTTTCTACTGACTGGAGGCAGAAAGTAAACACAGAATGCTCAGATCCGGTATCTAGTCTGACATTTTAACAATTTAAATTTTTGCTAATCCAATACACCGACTAGTTTTATTATATGCCTAGCCAACGGAGTATATATATATATATATATATATATATATATATATATATATATATATATATATATATATAATGTGTGTATATGTGAGTATATGTGTGTGTGTGAGTATATATGTGTGTGTGTGAGTATATATATGTGTGTGTGAGTATATATGTGTGTGTGTGTGTGAGTATATATGTGTGTATGTATGTATATATATATATAAATATATATGTGTGCATGTATGTGTGAACCTAATACCTTTCGTAACTGTACTCGTTGTTATTTACTTTTCCAATATGTATATATATATATATATATATATACATATATATACATATACATATACATCTATATATACATACATATATACATATATATATACATATAAACATACGTACATGAATAGATACATACATACATATATGTTTGGTGTGCGCGTATATAGAAACATACGTACATACATACATACATACATACATACATACATACATACATACATACATACATACATACAGAGAGAGAGAGAAACAGATACATCCATACAGCCACACACTCACACACACACACACAGACAAATACAAATTCATGTCTACACACACACACACATGGCTTTAAATAGACCTGCTTACATACATCCAATCGTAACAAATCCGTAAAAACATATCCTCATACATCTATTGCTGCAAACCCACAAACACACACACACACAAATATATACACATACAAACATACATATACACATACACACATAAAACACGTATTTATATAAACATACATACATATACACATAGATATACACATACAAACATACATACATAAACACACATACACATACAAACATACATACATATACACATACAAACATACACATACACACCCACATATATATATACATATATATATATACATACATACTATCACACAAAGAAACATACGTACAAACACACAAAGAAACATACGTACAAACACACACACATATATATATATACTAACATACATACACATATATACACACACACACACATACATACACTCACATACACTCACATATACACGCACATACACACAGGTACACACACAAAGTGTAAAACTAAAAGACGGAAGGAAGAAATGAAATAGACGAGATTAACATGTTAAAGACGAGATGGCATGACAAGCGCCATCTATACACAGACAACAGATAAAACGCTACTTCCGGTAAAAGGAGCAATTTTTCGCGGCAAATCTGGCTGGAATTCCGGCTGAAAGCCGAAAGAGTAAATCTACGATCTACTGGAATATTGGCTGTGTGTGTATGTGTGTGTCTATGTGTGAGTGTGTATGTGAGTGTGTGAGTGTGTGTGTGTATGTATGTGTGTGAGCATACGTGTGTATGTGTATATACATATATGTGTGTATATATATATATGTGTGTGTATATATATATATATATATATATGTGAGTGTGTATATATATATATGTGTGTGTATGCATGTGTAAATTTACATATATATATGTGTGTGTATATATATATATATATATGTGAGAAAATGTATATATATATGTGTGTGTATGTATATATATATATATATATGTGTGTGTGTGTGTATATGTGTCTATGTGCCCGTGTATATGTGTCTGTATATATATATATATATATATATATACATGTGTGGGTACGTGTATTGTGTATTTATATATATATGTATTTGCTTGGGTGTGTTCATATATAACAAATCCGTACCCCTCTATGTATATATACATATGTACACACACACTCACGTATATATATACACACACCTACATATTTATATATATATATACACACACACAAACACATATATATATACACACACCTACATATTTATATATATATACACACACATATATATACACATATATATATATATATATATACCTATGTACAGACACACACAAACACATACATAAGTACAGACTCAGATATATATATATATATATAAGTATACACACTGATATATATATATATATATATATATATATATATATATATATATATATATATATACGAGCACACACACACATATATACACACACACACACACACATAACACACATACAAGTATCTGTGTAGCCAGTGTGTGTGTGTGTGTCACTTCGGACTGTTTGTGTTCTCTTCTGCTATGTGTGTATTTAGACAAGATGGCAGATAGATGGCAGCACAAGCGGAAAAGTGACGAGTCAGCCATTTTGAACCGGAAGTGACATCATTCCTTCCGATAGGTTAATGAGAGGATATCGACGTTATAAAAGACGAAGACATGCAACTCGTCGTGGGCTGTGTGGAGCGCGTTGACATGTTGAGTGGTTGTCTGATGGTGGTGTGGTGTGGTGTGGTGTACTAGTGGTGGTGGTGTGGTGTGGTGTGGTGGTGTGATGTGGTGTGGTGGTGGTGTGATGTGGTGTGGTGGTGGTGTGGTGGTGGTGTAGGTGTGGTGGTGGTGTGGTGTTGGTGGTGTGGTGTTGGTGGTGTGGTGTGGTGTAGGTGTGATGGTGGTGTGCTGTGGTTAGTGTACTAGTGGTGTGGTGGTGGTGTGGTGGTGGTGTAGGTGTGGTGGTGGTGTGGTGTTGGTGGTGTGGTGTGGTGTAGGTGTGATGGTGGTGTGCTGTGGTGTAGTGTACTAGTTGTGGTGGTGTATTGTTGGTGTGGTGTGGTGTAGTAGTGGTGGTGGTGTGATGTGGTGGTGGTGTAGTAGTGGTGGTGGTGTGGTGTGGTGGTGTGGTGTGGTGGTGGTGTGGTGTGGTTGTGTGGTGTGGTGGTGGTGTAATGGTGGTGGTGTAGTGGTGTTGGTGTAGTAATGGTGGTGGTGTAGTGGTTTTGGTGGTGGTGTGGTGGTGTGGTGTAGTAATGGTGGTGGTGTATTGTTGGTGGTGGTGTGGTGTAGTGTAGTGTACTAGTGGTATTGGTGTGGTGTGGTGTAGTGTAGTAGTGGTGGTGGTGTGGTCGTGGTGTGGTCGTGGTGGTGGTGTGGTGTAGTGTAGTAATGGTGGTGGTGTAGGTGGTGTCGTGTGGTGGTGTGGTGTGGTATAGTAGTCGTGGTGGTCTGGTGGTGGTGTAGTGGTGTTGATGGTGTAGTGCGGTGTTGGTGATGTAGTGTAGTAATGGTGGTGGTGGTCGTGTTCATGGTATGGTATGGTGGTGCTGATGGTTGTCTGTCTGGTGGTGGTGTGGTGTAGTAGTGGTTCTGGTGGTTGTCCGATGGTGGTGGTGGTGGTGATTGTGTTTGTGGCAGTGGCGTTGTTTTCTGGTGGTGTGGTGGCCTGCTAGTGATGGCCTAGTGGTGGTGTTGGTGGCGACAGTTGTCAACGGAAATTGTTAAGATGGCCAATGAAGTGCCAGATGCAAACTAAACCCTGAGTCGTATGGAGAGGAAAAATTGGTGGGAGATAGAGTTAATGTGGAGGAAGGGTCGGGTAGAAAATTCCGGAGGGGTCGTATAAGAGGAGGGTGGAGAGGAAGAGGGGGAGGGTGAGAGGAAGAGGGGAGGGTGAGAGGAAGAGGGGGGGGGGGGGGTGAGAGGAAGGGGGAAGGGTGAATGTGAGAGGAATGGGGGAAGGGGTGAGAGGAAGGGGGGAAGGGGTGTGGAAGGGAGGAAGGGGGGAAAGGTAGAGGGGAAGGTTAAGGTGAGAAGAATTACAGTTTTATCGATAAGTAGAAGAGATCAAGAGATAAAGCAATGGTTGATAATCAATTGATTTTTCGAAGCGGGTGGGGAAGAAGAGAGAGAAAGAGCATGATTGAGTGTGGTTTGAAAGAAGAAAAAGGAAAAGAAGAAGAAGAAAAAGGAAAAGAAAAAGAAGAAAAAGGAAAAGAAGAAGAAAAAGAAAAAAGGAAATGTAGAAAAAGTAGAAAAAGAAAAAAAGAAAAGAAGAAACGGAAAAAGGTAAAGAGGAAAGTAAAGAAGAAGGTGAAGAAGATTTTACGGGCAAAAACCAACCGGCAGACCTCGAGTAAGATGGTTGGGTAACATCCATGAGCTTGGCTGGTCCTTACTTGGGATCCACTCAGATTAGTTGGAGACGAATTGCTTCTGATAGGACTCGATCGAAGGAGTTTGAGGACTCTGCTCCCTCGACTCTCTCTCGGGAATAAGTGGGCGAAGAAAAAAAAATAGAAAAAGAAGGAAAAAGAAGGAAAAGAAAAAGAAGGAAAAGAAGGAAAAGGAAATGAAGGAAAAGAAGGAAAAAGGAAATGAAGGAAATGAAGGAAAAGGAAATAGAAGGAAAAGAAGGAAAAGGAAATGAAGGAAAAGAAGGAAATGAAGGAAAAGAAGGAAAAGGAAATGAAGGAAAAGAAGGAAAAGGAAATGAAGGAAAAAAGAAACAGAAGAAAAAAGGAGCAGAAGAAGGAAAAGAAAGAAAAAGAAAATGAAAAAGAAGAAAGAAAAAAAGAAAATGAAAAAGAAGAAAGAGAAAAGAAGAAAAAAGAAATTAAAGAAAAAGAAAGAAAAAAGAAAGAAAACGACAAAGAAAAAGACATGGGTGTGAGGAGTGTGTTTGTGTGTGCAAAAATTCAAAGGAAACAACACAGTACAACGAAGAAAAGAAGACTTGATTTAGTAGGAAAACCGTCCTTAACGTTTTGGGGACACTAGTCCCCTTCATCAGAAGATAGCATGAGAAATAAAAAATGAAATAGAAAGAGAGTGAGAAGAGGAAGAAACGGAAACAAATTTGAGAAAAAAGCACGTGTGTATTCAGTCAGCCATTTTGGAGAAAATATATTGGTGTGTCCCTGTGCATGCGCGAAAGATAAACTCGTAAACAGATCACGATTATAAACTATAATTCAGCACAGTACTCGATACTCGAGTTAGAGTGGAAGATAGAGTACAGTCAGGGCCTTACGTCTGAGCTTTTTGCCGTAACGACACCACACACCAAATTCCAAGTCAGTTTGGAGGTTGCCGTTGAAACCCCAGCAGCTCAGCCGTCGGGCCCCATATATATATGTGTGTTTGTGTGTAAAAAGGTAAACAGAAATTACACCACAATCGGTAACTGTATGAGAGAATGGGGGGGGGGGAGGGAAGAGAAAAAGAGAAAAGGAGAGAGAAAGAGAAAGAGAGAGAAAAAGAGAGAGAAATAGGGAGAGAGAAAAGGAGAGAGAAAAGGAGAGAGAAAAGAGAGAGAAAAGGGAGAGAAAAGAGAGAGAAAAGAGAGAGAAAAGAGAGAGAAAAGGGGAGAAAAGGAGAGAGAAAAGGAGAGAGA
>CAXHJY010000060.1:5000-52500 GCA_964016885.1 Eledone cirrhosa
TTAACATACTTCAGTAGACTATACTCCGTCCCAGAGATGTATGATCTCACGCCACTGTGAGAAATCATCATCATCAGAGCCACCATCACCACTACCACCACCACCACCAAAAATTAATCTACAACAACAAATAATAACAAGAACGAGAACAAGGAGAGAACCATATTCAGAATATATTCACAATGACAAGATAAAAACAAATAGGATTGCAGTATAACATTGAAAATGGTATGTCAAGAACAAGGAGAAGAACGGAATACCGAAAACAGAACAAGAATATAATTGCTAGAATATAATTGTTTCTACATTTGGCACAAGACTAACAATTTGATAGGAAGAGAAAATTCGATTAAATCGACTCCAGTGCGTTACTGATACTTTATTTTATCAACCCCGTCAGGATGAAAGGCAAAGTAACATCGGTGCGATTTGAACACAGAACGTAAAAGGCTACAACTATATGCCACAAAGCATGTTGTCCGACGCTCGACCTGCCAATCAACCGCTCTAGCTAGAATATAATTGGAATAGCGGAATTAACATGGATAAGAATTCTAAGAGAATAAAAATAGAATGGAAACATCTAAAGATGAAATAGGAAGAAATAAAAACGTGGGAATGGAAACCAAACAGCGAACAGCAACAACAGAAGCAGCAAATATAGAAGCCACCATGATCGGATATTGGTAAGAAGATCCTTTTGTTATACCCATTTAAATGTCGAATTATTGACAAGAACCGTAGCAGGCAGTATACGTACATCATACATTCACATGACGCCTACTATAAGAAGTAGTTAAGAGAATTTAAATTGAAAAATAAGTGCCAAAAGAAGCAGTTATCAGCTTTTATTCAACATATCACGTCTATCGCGACATTTAGGTGTCTCGATAAAAATATAAAAAAAACTACCAAGCTTTAAATGCTTATATTTGGGAGATAATTATAAGTTCATACATATTCTTTTTGGAGTTATGTTTTTTTCTTTTCGTAACCACACAACATGCTGTTTCAAATATACTAAGTATTTTTTCCCAAAGTTGAATAATTGTTTCTACTTTAGGCACAAGGCCAACAATTACCCAGTGCATTACTGGTACTTTATTTTTATCGACCCCGTAAGGATGAAAGGCAAAGTCAACCTCGGCGGGATTTGAACTCAGATCGTAAAGCGCCGTAACTATGCTGGAAAGCATGGCGTCCGACCCTCTACCGATACTGCCAATCCACCGACCAAAGTTGAATAATGTCAATGTATTTCTTTAGGTAAAACTACCACTCTAAAAATTTATTGAATAAATCACATATGCAATATGTGAGGTTTTACTATCCCAGATCGGAAAGAACATAACTTTGATTGATGTTTTGCTGGAGTTCTACAACTCTTAACTGTTAACAGATTATTGACCATATATAATTTAAAATTTATTCTATTTTTGCCCTTCAACAATTTTTTAGAGCATGTGAGCATTGGCTGAGTTGTGTGAGAACAAATTTAACTTTTAGTTCTTGTAAGTATATCCCCAATCAATTTCTAAAGATGGGTATGTTGTATTACTGTTCCAAACTTGTGTTGGGGTGTGTGTACATGTACAAAGTTCAAGCAACTTTACACACAATCATTATAGATTACTCTTCAAAACACTATGTGATAGATTAACAAAACTTTAGCCACTGCCACACTACATTCACTACTATACTGATTTGTTTTATTACTTCATTCTTTTTACTTTAATACATTTCTGCTATTTTGAAAAAAGCAAGATGTATACTATTGTCAGATAAGCATATCTTTAGATCATTTCTAATCTACCGTGTTTAAATTCATTCCTCTAAAGCAACATCCACCAGTCTTTGGTTAATAACAATTACATGTAAAGTATCATTGTGGGGGCAATTGGCAGAGTGGTTAGAATGGAGGAAAGAATGTTTTGCGGTATTCCTTCCAAATCTCTGGGCTCTCTGAGTTTAAATTCTGCCGATATCAACTTTGCCTTTCCTCCATTTCCATTCAAGGCCGGTAAAAAAATGTACCAGACAGGTACTGAAGTCAATTCTACTTCTCTAACTATTTTCACTTTCTCTCTATCACCCACATTCTTTAGAAAAAATCGGCTGTTCAGAACTGGGGAGAGATGGGCTCCGCCAAGTGTAAAATGCTCAATAAACGCCGTATGTCACAACAACGTTACCAGGAGTTACGGTTACATACATACGATATCATCATGTCAGGTTGCACCGAATGCTATTGGTATCATGCAATCCAGGAAGAAATGTTATATAGTCGGATCATAGGTGATTCAATGGCAACCTCACCAGGTTAACCTGGTAAGAAGGGCTGCTACAAGCAAAAAACTACTGCAAAAAACTGCTGCTGTTGTTGTCTTTAATATTATAGCTTCCTAACTAGTTGTTATGGCCAGTTGAATGATATGTTTATTTCGCTAAGCTCTGTTTCTCGTTCCACTTGAGAATCTCTTATGACTGAGTGTTTCTTCAATTATGTCCACCTTCATATTATTTATCACATTTACGACTCTTCCCTCATGCGTCGACATCGTATTCACTTGAAGAACAGAAAACTAATAAAGTTACGTCCGTGTATGCCTTAGCTTGTTTTGTTTTCGTCTGTGATTGTGTGCATACTTTGTTTGGGAGGTTACTCATTATGGACGTCTTGATGGGAGGTTATAACAGCTTCTGTTTTTTCTTTGAATGCTGTTGCTGCTGTTCTTGTTACTTTGAATGTGACTTATGCTGTACTCTTGAAATGCTGAAAGCAGCGGGTAGTACTACTTGCCGTCGTTTAATCTCCCTTTTGTCTACTGTGAAAGTAGAAAGTTCTAAGAGGTTTAGCATTTAGCTTTTCTGCTCAAGCCCACTATTTGCATGTGCTTGGACTCGTTGAAGCAAAGCATTAGCGATCGTCGTCACAGGTTAAACTTATACCTAGAAGTTGTGGACGTTCCAATCCGACTTTTGTTTGGATTGAGTTACAGTCTCATGAGATTTCGGTATTCGTCGACATTGGCCTCATTTAGCGTAGCATCATCACATATTTTGATTTCCCAGAGACGATGATGAAAAGGAGAATAAGAAAAGAAACAAGAAAGAAAAAAAAGAAAAAAGAAAAAAAAGTAAAATAGAAGAAAAAGAAAAGAAAGAAAAGGAAAAGAAAAAAGAACAACAGCAACAGTAATAATTTTTTTTTTTAAAGTAATAATTGTTTCTACTTTTGGCACAAGGCCAGCAATTATTCCAGTGAATTACTGGTACTTTATTTTATCGACCCCGTAAGGATGAAAAGCAAAGTTAACCTCGGCGGGATTTGAAGTAATAATAATGGCTTTTCATAAAGAAAAAATAAAACATGAAATACGGCCAAGTTCTTCCAGGGGAGAAATAGCTTAGAGAGAAAGTAAGAGATATATATGAAAAATCGACACTAGTACTGGGTTGGTAATTTCTTTTTTATCAACCTCGAATCGAGGAAAGGCAAGATAACCTTGGTGAGATTTGAACTCAGAGTGCAGAGAGCCGTAACGAATACTATAAAACATGCTATCTCACGTTATAGCAACCCTGCCAATTCGCTGCATCAAAGCATCTATAAGTGAGAACATTGAATTGGACGCAGACACGGAAACTTGAGTGTTAGATAATAAGTCATTGAAATACTTAGGGCTAGATGAAAAACTGATAAAATACGACACAGAAATAAAGGTAAATACATAGAATTACCACAGAAGAGTTAGATTAATATTAGAAATACGGTAGAAGGGTAATGGGTTGACAGAATTGGCAGAGTCATGGATAAATTACCACTGTAGTATTTGTTCTGGCTCTTTTTATTCTGAGTTCAGGTCCCGCCGAAATCTACTTCATCTTTCCCCCTTCCGGGGTCGTTAAAATAAAGTACCAGTCAAGTATTGAGGTTGATAAATACACTAACCATCCCAGTTATAAACAAATGATTCAATGTAATAAACAGAAAGTTGTGTGTACTTAAGAGTTTAGATAGAAAAACACGAAATCTATTGACAGTGTTTCGAAACGATCAGCCCACAAAGCTGATATAGAGGACAAGGTCTGATAGAAATACAAAGTTACTACAAAATAATGTTACAATGCCAACGATAGTGAGGGAAGAGGTAGTCGATTAAATCAAGTAGTGTATGACTAGAACTTTATTTCATCGACCCTGGAAGAATGAAAGTCAAAGTTGACCTCGAAAGAATTTTAACTCTGAACGTAGGCGTTGAATGCATTTTATCCGACGCTCTATCAATTCTGCCAATCCATCACCTTCGAATCTACTAGAAAATAAGATTCTAATTTAGGCTCAAGGCCAGCAATTTGGTGTGGATAGGTTGACGGAGGAAGTAGATTAAATCAACTGCAGTACTTGACTCGTATTTATTTTATCGATCTCGGAAGTATGAAAAGCAAAGTTGACCTTGTACTTGTACTTGTGTCGACATTCACCCTGGACGAGTTAGCCGGCTTCTTCCCTTGTCCTGACGGCATCCCGAACCATGGCACCCCACGCACGACGGTCTCGGGATAGGTCACTGGAGATAGCGAGCCAGTCAGGGTTCCATCGGCGCAGGCCGACCACCTGCGGATCTGAGAGTTCGGAGAGGTCCTCCTTGATCGTCGTTGCCCAGGTCTTCAGCTGCCCGCCAATGCTCTTGCGCCAGTTAGGGAGTGGAGGTGGGAGGAGAACATCGCGGATCAGCTCACCCTCAGGGCACCGGGCTGCGTGACCAAACCATCTCAAGCGCTGTTGCAGAAGCACTGAAGGAAGGGGTCGAAGATTCAGGCGAAGACGAAGACTGGTGGTAGGCACCCGATCAACGCGTCGGCAGCGAAGAATGCGGCGGAGACAGTCATTGTCGAAGACCTCCAGCCCTCGTTGATCGACTACCCTCATAGGCCATGTTTCACAGCCATAAAGGAGGATAGGGCGAACGACGGCCTGGTAGATTCAGCCTTTGGTCGTCGAGGTGATCTCTCTTCTGTCCCACAGACACCGCTGGAGGCGCCCTATGCGATGCTTGACCTTGGCTGCGCCCTGTCCCGTTGGAACCACCGTTGAGCCCAGGTAAACGAAAGACTCCACATCCTCCAGGTCCACGCCCTCGAGAGATATTGGCTGCAAGGCATCAGGTGAGACCAGTGACGTCATGACCTTCGACCTGGCGGCATTGATTCGTAGACCAAAAGCGGCGGCTGCAGTGTGCACTCTTTCGAGAGCACCTTGTACATCTGTCCCGTTAGTGCCCATCAGCACGATGTCATCCGCGTAGGCCAGGTCCGTCACTATTACCCCTCTCCCGCCCTCCACGCCCGGGTCTTCCCGGAACGCTGTGTTGACCTTGGCGGGATTTGAACTCTGAACATAAATATCCCGTAAAAATACCTTTTGACACACAGTTTGCGTTGTGCATTTTTAACATGACGAAGGCCAACCCTCTTCAGGTTATAACACAGCAGAATTCTCTCAGAAAGAAAAAGAGAGCGAAAAGGTGGAAGTGAGAAAAAGAAACGAACGTAGAAAGTGAGAAACAGGAAAAAAATCCTCTGAATCCACCACTCGTGAATCTACTGCAAAATAATAACAGTGAGTGAAGAGAAAATAAAGGAAAGTAACTTGTGTAATAAAATTGGAAAAAAAAAACTATTTTTATATGTGAGGAAATGAAGTAAAAACTGATGTAGAAACACCAAAAACATTTTAGAAGAAAGAAAATGTTTAAAATTCAAAATTAAAATGGAATTTCAAACACTCTGAAGATTAAATCGAGAGAAAGTCAATGCATAAACAATAATCGAATGAGTAACGAAGTAAGCCAGTATGAAAGGAAGTAAGACAGTATGAAAGGAAGTAAGACAGTATGAAAGGAAGTAAGCCAGTATGAAGGGAAGTAAGCCAGTATGAAAGGAAGTAAGACAGTATGAAAAGAGGTATGGTAAAGGGCCCTAAAATATTGATGGAGCCGTACTGATACCGTTATAACACACGGCATGCATTCGGCACTTTTAATATGGTGGAGCTCAACATTTTTCATGTCGGAACATGTGGAAAGGGTGGTGGGTTGGCAATATCCATAAAGTATTCGACAAACATGCTTTGTGGCATACAGTTACATCTCTTTAGGTTTTGAGTTCAAATGCGCTGAAGTTTGCTTTGCCTTTTATCCTTACAGGGTTGATAAAATAAAGTGCTAGTAACGCACTAGGGTCGATTTAATCAACTTTCCCCTCCCCAAAATTGTTGGGTGTGTGTGCCTAAATCACTAACCATCGTACTAAGTGCATTGCATCATTTGTTCTGGTTTTTACATTCTGAGTTCAAAATCTGTCAAGATCAACGGTGCCTTTTATTCGTCCAGGCTCGATAAAATAATGACCCAGTCAAGTACAGGGGTTGATGTAATCAACTCCCCATCTCCACCACCGCCGAAATTGCTGACCTTGTTCCAAAATTAAAAACCATTAACATAACGTTGGATCGGTAGTGTCGGTAGACCGCCAGACAAAATGTATTGCAGTATTTAATTATGACTTAATTATGTTCCGATTTCAAACTCCGCCGGGGTCAACTTTGCCTCTTATCCTTCCAATGTCAATAAAATAAAGTACCAGTCAACTACTGGGGTCGATTTAATAGAGTCTCCCTAAAGTATTTTTGGCCTTAAGCCAATGTTCGGAAGAATAGATATAGCAATAAAAAACCTCGTACGACAGTTGGAAGTTGTAAAGAACACTGGCTATTTTATAAAATTATAACATTGATTGCTTTTGAAAAAATCTTATAAATATTGATTTTTGTAGCAAAATATTGAAATTTAATTAAACATTACTGTTTTTGTTTACTCCATGTTAACACATCGCTGCCAACATTGTATTATTTTATATGTTGTGTGAAATAATGAGTAGACAGCTTTAAATATTTATTTTTAATATTTCTTGGCTGTTAGATAAATTTAGTTACATTATTTTATGAGGTGATGCAGTTTGTCTACCAACAACAATTAACAACATCGCTGTTATGTGATTGCTCGACGACACCGCCGTTACATCACCGTTACGTTACTAACGACATCGATGTTTCGTTTCTATCACCGTTACGTTCCTATCGCCGTTACGTCCTTAATGACGCCACGTTCCCGTCGCCGTTACGTTACTAACGACATCGACGTTTCGTTTATATCACCGTTACGTCCCTAACGACGTCGACGTTATGTTCCCGTCGCCTTTACGTTACTAACGATATCGACGTTACGATCACCGTTCCGTTACTAACGACATCGATGTTACGTTCCTATCACCGTTATATTACTAACGACATCGACGTCACGTTATTGACGACATCGATGTTACTTTACTAACAACCTCACCTTTACCTGGTTGATCAACCTGCTGGAAATAGTTAAATCCTTTAGAGTATATAACAATGCCTGAGAAAAGGCAGGCCACATGAAATAATAGACATAAAAAAATATGAGATGGTCAATGCTTGTACCTCTTTGGAGATAATTACACCTAATCATGGCTAATGTTAGGGTAAACAACAACGATAAAACGTAGCATAAATAACAATATATATATAGAATGGAAAACGAAAAATCAGTGATGCATCGGAACTCAATTTATTGTGTTACAATTGTTTCCCCGGCGAACAGTTCGAGGTGCGATTTGTGTGTGGATCGACCTGACTCTAGACTCGCAGGTTCCTCGGACACGTCTATTGATTTCGGAGCATATCCGCTCCGTATGAGCATAGAGTGCTCAACCGGCATACCACCTATGCAAGCATCTTAGCTACGATTATATATATATATATATGCATGTCACTCCAACCACTTCAATGAAGATATCTATAATACTCATATGTGTCCCAACCCCTTTAGAAACTTGTAATGCAGCAATCCCATGGAACCTCTGATTTTCTTTACAATATACTTTTTCAGGCAACAAAAGCTGGAAAAAATTAGTTTTACTGTGTTATGCTAAATTACATTAAACATACGGGTGTTTGTGGAATGCTCAGCCAATTGTCCGTTAATTTCATGAACAAGCTATCTCGTTGATCGCATCAACAGGAGCACTTGTCGAGTTGGTCTTATTTTCTATAATTACTAAATCATGTTTTGCTGTTGAATATTAGAAAAATGTTAATAATTGCAGAATGTGGAAGGTACAAAAGAGACACTCTATTCAACTCTTGTAATCTAATAACAAAAAACCAACCTATATCACAATTTTTCTTAGCAACTAACAAAATCGGTGCAAAAAACAGATGTTTAAATCAGAGAACACAGAAAAACTACTTGTAAAATAACAAAGCCTCAAGACTAGATGATAAGCGAGTAATCTCTAACAAGTAAGTGTTGCATAACATTTCCGATTTTAATGGCAGTTACCATACTGCTTATGCCATAGTACAGCAGGTGAAAAGTATCATTGAAAGAATGAGGAAAGTTTTCAACTAAGTTTCGAGTGTTTGTGAAATGAAAATGAGATAAAAACATGCACACATTAACAATGCCACTCAAACAACATAACTTATCAAATATATATTCAGTAAATGGTACATTATTGCAAAAAATCTAACAGCACAACGCAAACATGCACATACACACGAAATCGAAGTGAAGGTTTTAGAATACGAACTATATAGAATGATATTCATTGTACACTGTAACGCATGATTCAATAACATTTATTATTTCCTACAGTGCCGGAGAATCATGTAATGAAAGTCAAAGTTGAGCAAATTGGTATTTAAGATTAGAACAGATGAAGAAAATACAGAAAATGTAATGTATCTAACAAATGTTTTATAATTTCCAAACATAGCATGATAAAAAAAAGTCGCGAGCATTGTCATCACTACCCCCATAACCAGGGTGGTGATATTTAAAACATCAGGCGTTTACTTAGAGGGTATATAGACATTTTAGTAGATTAAAGCAAACTACTATGTAGAGACACCAAATCTTTCAGTCGCTGTCAGAGTCTCTATCCCTCTCAGTCCACCCGTCTGTCTGTCTGTTTGTTTCAGTTTATCATTGTCTGTTCGTGTCCGCTAGTGTCAGTCTCAGGCTTTAGAAAATTCATAGTCAGCTGATATATGGCGTATAAAAACCACTTCTCTTCGAGTATCTTGCTCTGCAATTCCGATCGAATAAGTTGTTTTTCAGCTTTTCACGAAAACATGCGATATAAAATAAAATAAACGTTATATTTCGTTTGTTTTCGTGTTTCTCCCACACATGCCGCTCTGTCCTCAATTTTCTATTAACTAGTAATATTGGAAAATATAGTTTAGTATCTTACCAGTTTGGTGATGTCATGCTTTTCAGTTGCTTCGAGCTAAGCCAGAGAACATAAATAACAAAGGCATAGCAAACGACCATAATTAGTGTGGGTGCCAGAAACATCACAGTCAGCTGATAAATGGCGTACGCAAGCCGCTTATCTTCCGGAATGGCGCTATCGTAGCAGTGTGAAAACGTCACCGTAGTTACGTTGTTGTGGTATTTTGTGACTTCAATATCCTGTGTGAAGAAAAAGAAAAGAAGACGAGTTTATGGAGGAGAAGTGAAAGAGCAGAATCAGAAGGAGGAACAAAGTTGAAAACAAGGATTTTCTTTGTCTCAAATCATGGCCAATGTTTGGAAGAAGTACGATTCATAGTACACAAACTAGAATAGTGTATGTAAAAAATTTATTTTCTCAATTCTAGTTGTTTGAAAAATGACATCATTATTCATTGGTATTAACCCCACCGTTACTATATTTCTAATGAAAGACGGCATAATATTTTCAAATCATTTTGAAAATATCAAGAATTTGGAGGGATTAATAACTAACATTTTATTAGACTGTTGTTTGGAACATGACGTAAAGGTTCTCACAAAGAATTATGTAAGTTTTCAGATAAATCCAAACACTTTAAAATGAATTGTTATATATCATACAACCAGAAGCAAGTCGAGCAGTGTAGTGATTCCTAAAATATATTTCTTGGAGTCTGTCAAGATGGCAATTAAATGTTAAGGAAACGAGAACTTTTCAATAGAAGCTGGATGTACAAGAAGTTAACAAATAGTTAGGTTGTCTAATACTCTCAGATAAGAATAATCTAAGATTCTGCTGAAATCTTATCGATCTGAAAAGGATATCAGAGCAATTTATAAATAGATGTTAATGACTTTAGGAACAGGAATTGCCAAACCTTTCAGAGCATCGACCCCTTCAAGGCAATCAAGAGTACGTGCTTCAGCAGTTCCTTTATATTACAGCACGTCATTAAACCACTGCTGACGAGAATATTGATAATCTCTAGTATCACATTCTTTACCTCCAAGGATACAAACTCTCATAATGACATTGAAATCGCCGGCAGTACATTTAATATCAAAACTAATGTGATGTAGAACTTATGTTAGGTTTCGAAAATCTGTCAACGCCAGAAACATTTCCAGCTTTTAAGGTTAACAATTTAACAAAACAAAATAAAATATTCCATGCGAAGGTGATTTCAAAATCAAATATTCCATGCGAAGGTGATTTCACAAAATATTAAGTCCCATTATTTATTCAACGAAATAATATATTTAGAAATCAATCACAAATTTAATTCTGTACTACTGAATTCTATGCAGCATTTTGGATTATAAAAAGCAGCTTTCACATTCAAGTGTTACTGATAACAAATGATGAATATAGGATAGAACACAGGAAGGGGAGTTGTTTAAACATATACAAGTCATCAAAAGCAATATATGGATATTATTGCTAACAGCACGAATATATATATTGCTATTTGAAGAATACTGCATACAATTGGTTTATTTGGAAACGAGACATCTCAGTAAAGTCGCCGTAAGATAAAAGACGATCGGGAATTAGTGAACATAAGCTGTTGATTCTACAGATAAATCAATATGTCAAATTAAGCATTTCTAATATAATATAATTGAATGACTATATATGTCAAGAAAACAACAACAAAAAACGGTTACAAATAAAACACCAAATGGAACCATCTTTAACATATAGTAATATAAGATGTAAGATCTGTAAAGCTGAAAAAATCTCATTCCTAAAGCTTATATAATCTGAAATGTTTTTTAAATGCTACGTAACAGAACAATATAGACAGTTCGACAAACACGTCTTATGTAAATGGACTCGACCACTACTAGATTAAATACATACACTACCAAAGTAAATACACCCACTAGCATTCTCTATATTTTCACAGTAAAATGCAAATTGGTTTTCGTTTTTCTGGTTGATTTCTTCATAAAAAAATTATATAATGCAGAGACTTGAGGGAATAGTTTAAGCGTTTGTCAAAAACCTTGTGGCCATTGCTTCAAAACTGAAATTGAGATCGAAACCAGACCACGATCAAATCTTTCCTTGGCCGATAAAAAAAACTACCATTCAGATACTACGATCCATTCCTCCCTATCCCAACCTCTCTTTCAGAATTGGCTAAGCTGCGCTGTGAGAAGGATGATTTTCCGACAGCAACACATTTCTATTCTGTGTTGAAGTATTGTTGAATACCATTAATACACACACACACACACATATACATGCATATATATATATATATATATATATATATATATATATATATATACACATGTCAGATAGGGTGTGGTAAAAAACCAGGTGGACCATAACCCACCAGAGTACTCGATACTTACGGTAGTAGAGTGGGTAATATGAAAAGATTCAGGACACCGACGGCTGAGCTCCATTCGTTTTGACAGCTAGATCCGAACTAGATCTAGCTGCCAAAACGGCCAGAGCTCAGTTGTCGGGGTTCTGAATCTTGCTCCAACATAGTTGTATACACAGTATGGTATGTGTATGTTGTACATATAATTATATACGGTATGTTTTCGAATAAACATTTGAAAGCTTTATACATAATACATACGCATATATAATACATACACGCACGCATATATATATATATATATATATATGGTATACAATACGTACACACACATACATATGATATACAATACATACACACACAGATATGATATACAATACATACACACACACATGATATACAATACATACACACACACACATATATACACACGCATATATATATACACATAATACATACACACGCACATATATATACACATAATACATACACACGCATATATATATATAAATATATATATATATTAGATATTATACACAATACATACACACGCATATATATATATATATATATATATATATATATACATACATACACTTACATTTATATACATATTACATGCACACACATACATATATACATACATATACACACACATACATATATACATACATATACACACACATATATATATACATACATATACACACACATATATATATACATACATATACACACACATATATATATACATACATATACACACACATATATATATACATACATATACACACACATATACATTATATATATATTTATTAAAATTAAACTTTAATATATATATATTTATTAATATTAAACTTTAATCTGTTATTTTAATAAATATTTGCTCTACGGTTCTTATATATTTGATATATATTTATCCTTATCGAGCCCTCTTTGGATTTTAGTCTTCAAATTTATTATTATTACTATATATATATATATATATATATATATATATAAAGGAAGGTAATCAATGTATTTGTGGGGTGGACATGTGTATGCATGCGCGTGTGCGTACACGTGCATGTATGTGCACGTGCGTGTGTGTGTGAAAAAGTGTTCGTATGTTTGAAGTAGTTGAACCGTGACAGGCTGGCTGCTGTGTGAGGAGCATGCGCGCATGAACTGACCATCGTAAGGAGGTGTATAATAATGTATATGGCGATGAATTTGTTTTACAAAGATTTTTTATATGAAACCGTGTGTTGAAAAAAATATTGTTACGTCACATTTGTCTAAATAGAATCAGGCTGGTGAGTATTGAGGTACATGGGACACGAATCCACCCACATCTTTGGCTTGCCGGACCAATGTGTTACCATTACATCAACACAACACCCATGCATCCTGCCCTTCAATTAAAAGCTATATAACCATAGCAGGTATATATATATGTATATAAATAGGGAGACACAAAACAGGCTTTGTTTACAAACGACCAGCGAACTTGAAAATTAGGTAGTAACCGTGCTTACACCACATTTGACTAAGTAGAATCAGTCTGTTAGTTGGGATTTAAAAAAAAAACCCTCTGAAAGGAAAAAAAGATGAGTATTGACGTACATGGGTCACGAACAGACTAATTGTCTTTAGTCAAATACGGCATAAACACATGTTACTACCTAATTTTCAAATTCGCTAGCCGTTTGTAAACAAAACCTGCTTTGTGTCTCCCTATGTATGTACATATATATACCTGCTATGGTATATATATATGTGTGTATACATCTTCCGGGGACTCAACACACTAACAGCACAAGCCAACACCTAACCAACAGTAAAATAACCCCCTGTTGCAGTATTGCTGGTCCAGGCTTTTCACGAAGGTACAAAAACACAACCAGAATTGGAAACTATAATCTTATCCAACAGTGCAGCCACACTTCCAGTCATCAACTGCTCCCTAAACAGGAACACAGTTCTTTAGCCATGATGAACCCGGGAAAAGTGATACAAAAGAAAAAAAAACTAATTATCACACAATACCATTCTATGCTATTATCCCAGTGCACTCCCCACCCGTTTGCTGTCACTAACAAGCAATCACAAAACAAGCTCCCTGAAACAGTCAAATCCAGCCGCGAGCGCTCCATTATCTGTATGATGTGGAAAATATTTCATCAGCATTGCCCAAATGATGTTAGCATCATCTTTAAAATATACCCAAGGGTTAGATGCCGTGCTGTCCGCCCACAACAAAAATCAAACTCGCATCTCGTAACAACATTACGATACAATTACATTACGTCAACTGGCCCAGCTCTCTATTACATTACACTAAAACAGAAACAGATTCAACAAAATTCAAAATTTCTTAGGAATCCCGGATAAATCTCTACATCCGTATACGTCTCCGTAAACAATAACTCTCTCTCTCTCTCTCTCTACACACACATATATATATATACACACACACACACAAATATATATATACACATAAATATATATACAAACATATTCCCATAAATATATTTATATATTTACATAAACACACACACGCACATATATATTTGCACACACATATGTATACATATATGCACACATAAATATACACTCAGATACATGTGTATGTATATATATATATATATATATATATATATATATATATTACTAAAACAAAGAATGTCTGTCTGTCTGTCTGTCCAATCACTAAAACTCGAGAGCCACCCAACCGATTGTTTTCAAACTTTACACATGTAATACTTATGGTCGTTTGAGTGTTTTCAGCAAAAAAAAAAAAAAATTCAAATTGTCAATGCCCTAGGGAGCGCATTAGGCGATTTAGCGATCTCTTTTTGTCTCTCTTAGTCTTTCTCTTTTTAGATAGATACATAGATATAACGCTGCGCCCTTATAACATCTGTCTGTATGCCTGGCTGTCTGCATTACGTCATTATGACGCTGTGTGTGTGTGTGTGTATATATATATAGTGTGTGTGTGTATATATATATATATATATATAGTGTGTGTGTATATATATATATATATATATAGAGATAGATAGATATATTTCTTTATTAGCCACAGGGGCACAAAAGAAGGGGACAAATACAAAGGGGGAAGTTTACATACAATAAAAACGTGTAAAATGATATCACAGATGGAATTTAAAAAGTTAGTCGATTTTCCCCAATAGAGGGAGACATTTCATATGGGTAACACATACCCCCGAAAAAAAATGTGCAACCCTCATCTCCAGGAGTACGAAGAGCTTGTACTCCTTTCCTCTCCTCCTCCTTTTCCTCAACCTACAGGCTGATATAGAGAGAAGGCCCATTCACTCGGGCCATTCTCGCCACTTTCACCCACCTTTCATAAAACTTGATGGGGTACAGCACCTCTCTCTCCATCCTGATTCTTCTTCCAAAGTGGTATTTGAAAAAAAGAATCAGTTGTTGGCCGGAGAGAAAGGTGTCTGACCTCAGCCCTTTCAACCTTGTCCACCATACAACCTCTTTCGCCATAGCTATCACACAAAGGAAAACCGCCTCTCCTTCGTTTTTGAAGGAGGGTGGCGGTTTGATCATGACAATGGACTCGGTGGTCAACTGGATTGGTCCCACCCGCGACAATAGTCGTTCTACATAGCCCCACAGGTCAGTGACGCCCGGGCAGTGTATGAATGCGTGCGCGACGGTTTCTTCGTCTCGCACGCACCTCGGACAAATCTTTTTTGCAGGGTCCCTGCCCGGGCGCCCATGTCTGTAGAGCTTGTCTCGAACTGGTAGAGCTCCTCGGTAGCACTGCCAGGCCAGGGACTTTTGGAAGTTGTCCATCGGTCCCGGGCGGAAGGTCCTACCGAACAGACTGGCCAGTTCATCTTCCTCTACGCCCAGAGTTTCACCGAGCGCGTCGTCGCACTTGCTGCGGACCAACTCTCTATAGAATGACGAAGTGGAGTCTCCACTGACCGCCGGGTCCGCCTGCCAGAGGGCTGTGAGCGCCTGAGCACATTCGATGTGCCAGTCGCCCATTTTCCTCGGTCTCTGCTTGACCCAGGACTGCAGCTCGGTCAGCGAGACGAGTCGTGGGAAGGCTCGCCTCACGAACGGGGCCCACACCGGTTGTCCGGTGAGGAATACGTAGAGATGCCGCAACCTGAGCGCGTGTTTGCGCATCGTCAACCACGGCATCCCCAGCCCTCCGTTAGAAGGGTGTTGGCAGCAGATGGATCTTCTCACCAAAGGAGTCCGCCTCTTCCAAAGGAATCGGAAGAGCGCGCGCTCCATTTTGGCGAGCGTTTTGGCTGGACAAGGCACGACGGTCAAGCGGTAGTAGATGGCGGACGCTATAAAAGTGTTCGCCACCTCCGCTCGACCTTTCAAGGATAGTTTGCACTCACCCAGAAGTGGGCCGAGTGCAAACACCTTGGCCGTCACTTCGTTCCAGTTCTTCTCCACCTGGAGGTCCGGACCAAACCAGACCCCGAGCAGCTTTACCGGTCCGTCCGTCCAGCGTCCGACGACGCCATCGGAAGGCATCGGTCTGCCTCTCCACGATCCGAGTTGCAAACCGATGGACTTGTCCCGGTTCAGCTTCGCTCCTATGAGACTTTCGTATTCCTTTAGTAAGGTGCCGACTTCCTCGATTTGCGAGGCGCTCGACACCATTACTGTCACGTCGTCGGCGTAGGCCGACGCCGCTTTCCGCAGTCCCGGTTCCAGAGGGATGCCCTGCAATAGATCCAGCTTCCGCAGTAGTGGCTCGAGAGTCAGTACGTACAGAAGGGAGGAGAGAGGGCATCCCTGTCGAATGGATCGCGTAATATGGAACGGCTCAGAGAGGTAACCGTTCACCTTGACCCTTGAGCAGATGTTGCTGTTGTGCATTGCAGCAATCCAGCCCCTGAACACGGGTCCGAAGCCTGCCGCCTCGAGCACCGCATCCAGGTAACGATGGTCAACCCTATCGAAAGCCTTAGACTGATCCAAGTTGATCAGGGCCCCACCGAAGCCGGGTTTACACCCTACCCTCTCTATGATGTATCGCATGAGGTGGAGGTTGTCGTGTATGGACCTGGTCGGGATCGCGCATGTCTGCGCTTCTCCCGCCAGGTTCTCACGACAAGCGCCAGCCTCTTTGCCAAAACCTTGGCCAAAATCTGTAACTCTGTGTTTAGCAGAGTTATGGGCCGGAAGTTGCCTATGTCATCCGCCTTATTCTCGTCCTTCCTGATTAGTGTGACCACGCCCCCGGTTACAGAACTGGGAATTCTCCCGTTCTGTTGCCAGTTGCAGTAGACCGCTTCCAGCAGACCGGAGAATAAGTCCGGCATTGCTACGTAAAATTCGTAGGGTAGACCGTCGAGACCTGGAGATTTGCATTTGCCGCATTGGCTCAGCGCGTCCCCTATCTCAGTGGCTGAAATCGGCTTTTCGCAGAACTTCGCCTCGCTGTCCGAGAGTCGCGGTAGGCCGTCGAGGTATGGACCGAAATCCATAGCCTCTCCCGGCCCGCCGCTCCCCCCGAACAGCCGAGCAAAGTGCCGCTGAAAAGCCGCACACATCTGCTTCGACTCACGTATCACACGTCCGTTTTGGTCCTTCAAAGACCGAATCGTGGACTTGTTGCCACTTTTTGCCTCCGTCACTCGGGCCCAGCTAACAGCTTTGGCTCCCTCGTTTCCCAGAGCACGTATTTTGCTTCTGACAACGCAGCCCTCGTGCTTTGCGTCGAAGAACTGGTCCAAGGCCGTTCTCGTTGCTAGCACGCTGGCTACGTTGCCACTTCTAATTGCCTCTTCTACTTTATCTACCAGTTCCTTCTCGGTTCTATTTCTATCTAACGCTAATTCTTTACTAAAAGTTATCGAGTCTAATTTAACTGCCCTCTTGAGAGAGTACCACCATCTGTTGTTGACAATGGCCCCTGTCAAGTGCTGTTTAACTAAAGTGCTAATCCGTCTCCTGTAGGCTTTGCTTGTCGGTAACGACAAGTTCAGCTTCCAGTAGCCGGGTCCTTGTCTATGGGTTCTATCAAGGTTGGCCATGCAGGTCACTAGTTTGTGATCTGAATAGGCAACCATGAACATTTGTGGACAGCTTAACATGTCCCTATCCTTATTTCTAACTAGAACCCTATCTAGGTACGATCTAGATGTTCCGCTACGATTACTCCACGTCCACAGTGGCGCAGTCGGAAAATCTAGTCGATATCTATCGGCCAGGTCAAATCGGTCGATTAACTGTTTGAGGCTGTTACACCCCCCTTTATCGGGACATGCTCCCACATAGTCCCAACGTGCATCTAGGATTCCATTCCAGTCCCCCACTAAAAGCAAGGAACGGGACGTTCCCAGAAAAGTCTCTAGACGTTTGAAAAAGTCTGGCCGCGGTGTCCCGGATGGGGCATATGCGGCCACCAGCCTGAACGCTCCACCTTCACTACCGTCAACGTCTAGGACCACCAGTCGACCCTCCGGGTCCAGATGTACCGTCTGTGTTACGAGGCCCAGGTGTTTCCGCAGCAAAACGGCAACTCCGCCCCCACCTCCCGGTTGACAGAGAGATGCGTAGATCTCAAAGTCATCGAAGATGGGGGCCAGCTGTCGCTCGCCGTGGATCCTGGACTCGCAAATGGCTACCACATCCAAACTGTGCGACCTGAGGTCGTTTAAGAGTTTGCCCTGTTTCCAGGGCATCCCCAGGCCGCGTACGTTCACACATCCAACTCTTATATTGGCCATGTTGGTGCTGAAAAGTTAAAAGAGGAAAAGAAATCACTCACCCTTCGCCTCCTGGGGACCAGGCCGCACGATTTCCATGGGGGTGTTGGAGGGGTTGTCTGGATTGGTGGTGGTTTCCGGCGGGGTGGGGACGCAGATGTTTGGTGGGGTGGGGTCTGGTGGGATGGGGGTGTCTGGGGTGGGGAGGCATTTGAGAAGGACGCGGTTGAGTGGTTTCACGCAGGAATTCCCCACATCCTTCTCAAATGTTTCTTTTAGGGACCTATAAGTTTGTATAGGGACCCTAATCAGTTTTAGGTTCTGTTTTTTGCTATTTTTTATAGAGTGGGCGAAAGTTTTCCCTTCGGTGAAAACCGAAGATAGATAAATATACACGGGTGTGTATGATTGTGTATAGAAGATTATATTAATAAAAGAAATTCCAACTTTGTCTGATTTACTCGTTTTATTTACAATCCTTTAACATTTATAATGGTATTAGAATGAAATAGTATGGTAGAATATTAAATGTTAGGTGTTAATTGAATAAGTACTTTCATGCTTTCGCAATCTTCAGGTTCATAATGTGTGGTGACAGTCAAGTTTGCAATTTTAATCTCATTTTAATATATATATATAATTATATATTCGTGTACAGATATTTTCTACGCCATCTTTATAAAGATGGCGTAGAAAATACAATGCAACGGGAGGAAACAATAGCACCACTGACGATGTTGCAGATGTGCAACGAAAGAACTTTGATGAACTATATATATATGTGTTTGTGTCTATATTGTATCTGTACTTTTTACCGTTGGTCAGTCAATGGAAACATTGAGGACCGAATAAATTAAATTACCGATATAAAAGACACAGAAGCGAAAAGCGAAAACCAACCAAACAGTGAGTGTGTTCTGTTATTCTGTTATTAATTCTGGCAATATTACACAAATATGACCCTCCCCAAGTATAACAATATATATATATATATATATATATATATATATGCACTCTCAAACACACACACACACACACACATATATATATATAACCTGCAGATGATTTGAACGCCGTTATTTATACTCAAAGGTTTCTTGTTATGTTCATTTTACTCTTAATAGTTGAAGCAGTTTATTTCCATGGAAAGACTTTCATATTTGAAATTTTTATCTCAGATTTATTATCTGCATTTATTGCAAACCCATTTATTGCTTATATCACTAGTTATGACATGAATTAAGGCTACGTTATTTCTTCACTCTTAATCAATGCTTCAGGCTGCGAGTTAGCTTTGTGGCATTCGTTCCTTTTCTTTGCACTAAGAATTCCAATCCTAGCAAGATCAATTTTCCCTTCCATCTTTTCTAGGTTTTCGACTGAGCTGTTCTGTTAGAGAATGGGTCGCAGGTAGCTACAATATATGATGATTAATTGCGAAGTACCAGATTGGTCACTATCGTGAATAAACCATTAAAACTGCAATATAGTGAGAAGTAATAAATATAATCATAACGCATTGTGCTTCGCGCGGGTTAACAAGGGATACGTTCGGGATTTAGGTAGAGTGTGCCTCTACGAAAAGTATATTGCAGTCGCCATTTCATGCTACAAAAACTGGCGATGGGCCTGCAATATGTCCTGGGAGGCGTGGGATGGAGGTACAAAGATTGCTAATCCCCGTAAAGAGTCCCGAAGGGAGCAAACCTTGACAATTGGAACCTGAAACATCACAACCCTACAGGTAAGAAGTAGAAACTAGGGGAGCAGGCTAGATGCTACCGATATATATAGTCGATGTTCCTCAACAATGTTCTGTGACTCTGGTACTGTAGATTTGGATGGAGGATTGACACTCCACTATCTAGATGTGGCGCCAGAAAGAACTGCACATGTGGGAGTGAGGGTACTCACAAGCCACCCTCTGCAAGAGAGCGTTATGGACTGAATACCAATGGATGGAGAATTTTCCTTTTGAAGCTTAGGCTGAAAGATAGGTTTATACAATAGCCAAGGAGTCCGAGTACAGATTCTTCCTTGCTAAAGTCCCTGCAGCGTTAGATGCAGTTAAGACTGAGTCTTATATCCTAATGGAGGACTTCAAAGCACATGTTGGCACTGACCAACGTTGGTGGATAAAGAAGTCAGGACCAGGTATGCAGCTATTATTGCATCCATTTTCAGAGAACTCCGTGAACAAATTGAAGACGTTGTAACGGAATAACGATTGTTTAGCTCAGCAGTTTCTGCTTCAACTTTTAAATGCTGCCGGCGAATGAAGCTTGATGTGGCGCTGGATGGCAGGAGGATCACTTGGTTCAATCAAGAGGTGAAAGATGCCATCCTAGCAAAGGAAGAGGTTGACAAAGCTTCGCTTGGAAATATGTCCTCCTTCTTGCACTTGTGGTACAAGCAGACACGAAAAGTCGCAACAGAGACAATAAAAGCGTCCAAAGATTAGACATCGGTATACTTTGGAGTTATACTGGAACCCGACTTCAGATCAGCAAATAAAGCGTTCTGGCAGACCATCCGCCGATTTCGTCACAAGAATAGTCAAAGAGCTCAGTTGTGGCAAGATGGCTGGAGTAGATGAAATTCGATCCGATATGTTAAAAGCCTTAAATAGAGAAGGCATTCCCTGGCTGAGTCGTGTGTGCCGAGTGTCTTGGATCTCTGGAAAGGCACCTAAGCAATGACAATCGGGAGTGATAATACCAAAGTGTAATGCGAGAGACAAAAGAGATTCCTTTAATTATAGAAGGATTTTCTTATTAAGCCTCCCCGGTAACGCCTATACTAAGTGTTTGGCAAAGAGATGTAGGGAGATTTTCGTGTCGAAGCTAGGTGATGAACTGTGTGGTTTATACCGACCAAATATTTAGACTGCGGCAGGTCTTTGAAAAATCGTGGAAGAGGTGTATTCCTGCTTTATAGACCTCGAAAAGGCCTATGAACGCGTTTTGTTGCCTCGACGTCTCCATATGAGTTCCCGAGCATATATGTTCGGATAAATGGTGCTATATCAAAACCATTCAATCTCGGAATCCGACTCCACCAAGGGTGCGTACTGTCCCCTCTCCTGTTCATTATTTTCATGAACAGAATTGAAATACGCATTTGGGTTAGAAGTGGTATCACGAAATTGGCAGGTGTAAAATAAGTCAGCTAGAATTTGAAGACGACATGGTACTACTTAAATCGTCAGAATGTGATCTCTGAATTGCACTTGATAGGTTTGATACCAAATACTACATGGCTGGAATGAAAATTATAGCTGCGAAGACAGAGACGCTCGAACTTTCAAGAAAGTACGTGCAGTGCACTATATATGAATGGAGTTCCAATGAAGCAAGTGCAGAAGTTCAAGTATATCGGGTTTATGTTTACAAGGAAGGCAGAAAGCTGAATTAAGTGCAAGAATTTCAGGAGCTGATGCAGTAATGCACCAACTTCAGCATTCGGTAATAAGGTGTAAAAGCTGAACTCGATATCTTCAATTCGGTATTCGTGCCAACCTTTACCTATGGTCATGAATCTTGGGTAATGATCGAAATACGATTGAGAATAGAAGCGGGGGGGGGGGGATGGGGTTCCTCCGAAGGGCTTTTAGGGTAAGGTTACTCAGAGTTCGTAGCTCAAACATCAGAGAGTTAGTATAGGTAGAACCACATTTATCCAAATTGAGAGATCACCGCTCCTATATTCTGGCCATGTCGTTAGAATGTCTCAAGAAAAAATGACTGAACAGATTTTACGAGCAAAATCAATCGGTAGGAGATCCAGTGGTAGACCCCGAGCAAGATGGTTGTATAACATCCATAAGCTCGGCTGGTCATGATTGGGAATCCAACCGGATCAATTAGTGACGGTTGCTTCTGACAGAGCCCAGTGGAAGGAGTGTTTAAGGACTCTGCCCCCACGACCTTCAGGTCTTTTCGAAGAAGTAGGTCTTGTCGATGTCAATGAATACAGTACTAGCCTCAAAACTGGCGTTCAATCACCTTTTCTCACCACCTTACACATTTCTAACTAGTTGATATCGGAGAGGGATGGACTTTGCCATGTTTAAATGCCAAAGATATGCCGTATACCACTGCGGCGCCACTACGACTCCACGGCATGGCAATCAAATACCATTATTTTTCAGCGCAATCTTTTTGGTGAACTTTTCTTATGTGTGATTATATATTCTGGCTATTATTTTTCTACTGTTCACTAAGGTCATTGGGTGTAAAGATAAAAAATATTACCGAGAATATCATAATAGCTAAATGTAACAGCCACGTTTTTAATGTTGAAATTTACGATGATATCCATGTTTACATTTTGTTTCTTACCAGATAAAAAAGACTTGTGTGCATGCGTTCGTTGTGTACGTGTGCGTGTTATGGATTTGTATAGGTTTCAGCCCTTTTATATATTTTAATTCTCTCTCATACTTTTTCTCTCTTCCATATTTTCGAACGTAACAGATAAACCAGCAAGGAGACCAACAGACATTGTGTATTATAGATTAAATATAAGAAAAATTCCACAAAAGCGAAACTAACCATGACAAATATGCTTGGCATCGACAGTAGAATAGCTAACGTCCAGACTGCTGGTAATATCTTTCTCGTATTTCCTGCAGTACACCACCAGCGTGAAATCATTGGGTGTACAATTACCATGTATCTGTAATAAAAAAAACAAAATAAAACTTATGATTAACAGTGGGACATATTCATGCTTTTTTGTTTATGTATGTACACACACACACATTATATATATAATAATAATAAGTTGACGGGACTAGCATATATATTTTTTATTGCAGACTTATCAACTCTACCAATCGGTCGGGAGATCTCCCACCCATTTTGGGGGTGAGTAAGAGATCTCTTCTCTTGAAAAAATGGGTATAACTTTCATTATGTAAAATCTCCCCCATTTTGCCTCATTTCTCATCGTTTTGGGGCACTTTTCCTCATGGAACACCCCGTTTAGGTTTTTAGAGGTTGGCAGGTCTGATATTGAAAAAAAGGACTGTGCGCCAGTTTGATAATTTTTAGTAAAGATATTTTATTATTTCCTTATAGGACTTTATGAATAATTTGGAACAGTAGCGCTCCTAAATCTATTCGTGTATCAACATTTCTAAGTCCTCACATCCACCTCTTCAGAATGGTCATACTAGTGGTGTATTAGTCACATTTTTAGCAGTGGTCGTAAAGGATGATTAGTGGCGTCGGAAAACATAGATGCCTGGTTTAACATGTTTCAATGGTTGAAGTATTCCTGGTTTCATATATGTTTATATTCTGAAACGTTAAAAAATATATGGATTTAGGAAGGCTACTTTTCAAAACTAAGCATAATAAACTAATAAGAAAAAAGAAAAATATCCTTAATATAAAGGGTCAGACAGGGAGATAATCTTGTTTTCAATATGATATGCTGTTCTTTACATTAGCGGAGGCGAATAGTTGCCGTTGCAAAATACGTCTCTTGAACACTTTAAACCTGGCGGAGCTTATCCGCTCCCCAGGTCTTAACATAACTAATTTAAATTTCTTTCTGAGATGGAGAGAGGATGAGAGAGAAAGAGTTATGCAGAATCGAGACCAATACTGAATTTGTACTTTTCTTTATTTGTTTGACGGGGTGTGTGTGGGGGGAGACGAGGTTTATTTAACGACAAAAGTTATACAAAGATGGCAATATATAAAAAAAGTTAAAAGCAAAAAATAAGTAATGGAAAAAAAGGAAAAATAGAGGCAAGGACTATAAATGCCCTAAATGAGATGAAAAGGAGGGTAAGAGCAAGGAATATTAGGGAACGGAAGAAGGAGAGGGGGAAGGGGAGAGAGTGACAGACTCTACGCCTAGGTTGGGGTGGTGTTTCGGCCGCGCCCCGTGGACAAAACTGCAAAATTATTTCCGCGGACAATGGCCAACAACACCTGCTGCAACAACCACCCCACATCGCAGGGGTCCTTCCTCAGACGGGATGCTCCGATTTTGCGGTGGAACTCGGCTGTCCGGGGTCCTAAGACACACGAGGTTTCGACGGTGACCGGTCCAAATTGACCTCGAAATGATGACAGGCAGCGTTGACCTTGGTGGGATCTGTACAGAGAGAGAGAGAGGAGAGCTGGAACGAATATAGCAATATCATCTAATATTCCTGACGTAGTGGCGAATTGGTAGAGTCGTTAAAATGTCGGAAAGAATTCTTTGCAGTATTTGTTTTTGCTCACTGCTCTCTGAGTTTAACTGTGTATTTCATCCATTCGAGGTCGATAAAACTAGCAGTTTAGTACTGAGGTCGATTCTTTCTCTATATCTCTTTCTCACATCTATTCACTTACTCTGTATCTTTCTCTGGAAGAAATCTGCTGTATTCATATGTGGAGAGATGTGCTCCACCAAGTTTAAAAAGTGTTTTACAGACGCCTTATGTCAATACGGCACACCGACGACTCCCTCGGGAGTTTCGGATACATACATACATGTAATATATGTACATACATTTCTGAAGTGAAACAATTTATCTACTTTCTGAAGGAACGGATGATTCATTTAAAACTTGACGATCGTATTTATTTGCTCAATAATGATATAGAGTGGCAATCTGAAAATTTTAAATGGGAATTTGAAAACGCCACCAAGTGAAATGTAAATCAGTAGAATCCAACGCACTACCATAGATAAATCACCAATTGCAGACATTAATCACATCATTATGAACGAGTCACATACTATTTATAAACAATGCAGTTTTCCAAAATTGCAAATAAAGGTAGCTTCTCTGTGACACTGAAGAATAAGCAAATTAGTAACGGTGAAAATTCTCTTAAAAAGTGACTTATTCATTCAGAGAGCACCAACAAACGATATTGATTTTCTGACAAATAAGTAATTTTTAGTAAAATCTGGAATTAATGACTGCAAGCATGCTCATGAATATTTTGCAATCAAGTGGAAATTCAGCACATTATCTGAAATGTCTTTAAAATAAACTGGTTTCAGATATCTGCGATTGCAGACTAATAAATATGTTCGAGAAAGAGTTACAGTCACGAATCGAAAGAGAAAAGAGTATTAATGTACAAACTGTACTTGACAGAATTTAGTTTTCAAAGTATTAGTTATATCGCTTACAAGAGGTGCAATATATTGTCAGGAGTCTACCAACCATAAACATCTTCCAGTGTATGGAGGCTCAAAAGTATTCATCAACAGAGATGTTTAGCTGCTGTATAGTAGTCCTTGTTTTTCACCTTTTGTCTCATTTATGCTTCTTTAGATTACAGCTTTCCTTATCTTTTTTTTCTTCGTCCATTTATTCCTGGAAAGGTTGTTGGGGAAGAATTCTCAAACATTCCTTACAGCAGGTCCTCTCAGAAGCAACCGTTTCCAATTGATCCATCTAGATCCCCAAGCGAAACCAGCCGAGCTCATAGATGTTATGTATCTATCTTGTTCGTGGTCTACGGGATTCTTGACGATAGGTTTTGCCCGTAAAATATGTCCAACGATTCTTTCCTGAGAAATTTTTTCCGGGGTCATGCGTTTCTACAAGAATACAAATATTTTTTTACTCAAAATTTGATCCCTAATACTGTACGAATTATATCTGTGATGAGTCGATTCGACTTGCTGTTTGTGGCCTACACTGAACATGAAATATTTTTGCATAATCTTTTTTACCCGAACTTTTACTTTTGTTTATGTAATATAATATAATATAGAAGATTCATTTAATTGTGACGTAAGAGTACTTTGGATGCTACGCAGAACTACTAAACATATAAATCGTTATTACTGAAGAAACTCTTTTATTGACAGTTCTTTAATCCAGAGGGAACAAAGCAAGTTTTGTTATCTCTTGACAGAAAGAAATCTTATTATAAACAAATGAACTGAAAAAAACGTAAATTATTTTTGTTATTAGCGTATACGTTTTCCAATTGATGTCATTTTAACATCTGTGTTTTGTATTCGTTTCTTTATCTTTTTGTTTATTAACTTCGAAATAAAGCACAAACATGGTAATTATTCTAAAAAAAGGTTTTAAGTTTAATTAGTTATTTAATGAAAATATCAAAAAACTTTAAACATATAAAATGAAGTCAAATAACTGAGATTGACCGATCCCAATACCAAAGGACTTCTCTTTCTCTCTCATCAATATATATATATATATCAATATATATATATATATATATATATATATATATATATCAATATATATATATATATATATATATATATATATATATCAATATATATATATATATATATATATATATATATATATATATATATATATCACCATCATCATTTTACGTCCGCTTTTCCCTGCTTGCAAGGGTTGGACGGGTCCTATTCAGCACTGCATCTCTCCACTTGTCACGGTCCTTCGTCATCTCGGTGAGTTTCAGCTATCTGAGGTCTGCTCTCACCACCTCCGCCCATATATTTCGTTGTCTACCTCTACTGCGTCTTCCTTCTACTGGGATTTCTTGGCACTTCTTTGCCCAGCGGTCATCCTCCATGCGCATCACATGTCCATACCATCTCAGCCTTCTCTCCTGCACACCACAACTTATCCCTCTTATACCCAGTTTCTTTCTCAACTCGTCTATGATTGGTCGTCCACGCACATTGACATTGCACATCCAACGGAGCATGCTTGCCTCATTTCTCTCCAGCCGTCGCATATCCTCTGCAGTTGCTGCCCATGTCTCACTACTATGCAGCATCGTGCATCTCATACAGGCATCATATAGCCGTCCTTTCGTACGCAGGGAGAAACCCTTCTTTGTCAACAGAGGAAGCAGCTCACTAAAATTCTTCCAACCCGCCCTTATTCTAGATAGTATGGCCTCGGACCCCCCCCCCTCCCATGCTAATCTGATCACCTAGGTACCGGAAACTATCAACCACTTCTATAGAACCCACCTGCATTTGAAAAATGTGTCTATCACTGCGATTACTACTGCCAACTTTCCCTGTACATCTACTGCATACGTAGTTTCCCCTACCTGTTAGTTTGCCTGCTATCCTACTACATCTCTTGTGTACCCAAGATCTGCATTGCGTATATTTTGTGGAATTTATGCCAGTTCCTTTCCTAAATATCGAACATGGCCATTTCCCTGATGGAATCAGAGTATTGTCCTCTCTTCTACTTATCAACACTTTTGTCTTAGCTATGTTCACTCTCAGTCAGACCTCTTGATTCCAACTGCTGTTTCCATAGCCAGAATTTATTCTCTAGCTCCTCTACTGATTCTGCTATAAGAACCGGATCATCAGCATAGAGAAGTTCCCATGGGTATCCAGTCTTAAACTCCTCTGTTATGGCTTTGAGGACTATAATGAACAAGAGCGGGCTGAGGACCAAACCCTGATGTACACCTACTTGTATCTGGAATTCCTCACTAAACTCCATGCCTACTCTCATTTTACTGACAGCCCCCCTGTATACAGCTTGCACTGTCCTCACAAGCCATTCCTCTACACCTATTTTCCTTAGGGACAACCAGATGACAGATCGGGATACCCTATCAAAGGCCTTCTCTCGGTCAACAAAAGCTAAGTATAGTGGCTTATTCTTCTCTAAGAACCTCTCTTGTAGTTGCATCACTTAGAAAAGGGCATCTGTTGTACTTTTCCGAGGTACAAAACCAAACTGCATCTCATCTAAATTGACCCTTTATCTAATCAGTTGCGCTAATATTCTCTCTGCCACTTTCATAACCTGATCCATCAGCTTTATGCCCCTATAATTGCTGCTCTCTAGAGCATCCCCTTTACCTTTGTAGCAATTTATGAGAATACTGCTGCATCAGTCTTTGGGTATGACACCACCATATATAACTTGATTAATAATGCGTGTAACTAGTTTAGTGCCTACTTCTCCTGATGCCTTAGCATCTCAGTAGGCCACTCTCTGTCTGGTTGAAGCTCTGCCCCAACCACAAGTTTCTTCAGTAGCCTGCAGTAAGTTGTCACGCAAGAAATTCCAGTTATCATCTATGTCATACGACTCTAAATCGTCTTCTTTTTCGTCGTACACATCTTGAAGGGCTTTGCTAAATTCATATTTTAATGAAAGGTCTTTTAGCTTCCAGACCCTTCTTTCCCACACCTTCCTGTATGTCTCATTCTTTCTCTTGCTTACTGAGATGTACCTAACGACTAACCTATGCTGTGGAGTACATTCTTCCCCAGGGTATGCCTGAGTATTTGACACCATCCATCTGTCTCGCTGTCTAACTAGCAGGAAGTCAATCTGGCTTATGTGCTCACCTGATTTGTAGGTTATTAGGTGGTTAGTAGACTTCTGGAAGTTAGTGTTGCAAATGGTTAGTGCACTTGCATCACAAAATTCAAGAAGCCTCACTCCTTCATTTCTTGAGCCGTAACCGTGCCCACCATGTACCACAGTGTATCCATCCTGGAGCTGTCCAACATGTCCATTGAAGTCCCCTGCTAGCATAACGATGTCTCTGTCCTCTATCATTGAGGCTGTCTGTAAAAGTTGCTCGTAAAAGCCGTCTTTCTCTTCTTTACCTAGGCCTGCTTGGGGAGCATAGGCAGAGATGATTGTCAGTAGTCTCTTGCCTACAACTAATCTAAGCTTAATTATTCTATTACTAACTCGAACTACCTCTATTGTCTTATTGATCATCTCTCAGCCAGTAATGTGCCCACCCCACCTAACCCATCATCATTACCCACCAGAAAAGCTTATAACTACGCTATTTTCCTGCGATTAGTCTTGCAGAAGCACCTCTCCATCGCACCTCTTGCACACAGCACACACCCACAGGCTTTCTCTCTAGCATCTCTGCAAACTCACCAGATCTACCTGTTAGAGTGCCACCATTAAGTGTGGTAACTCTGAGATGCGACGTCCCGATCTTTTTCCTGTTGTGCGATTGCTTGATGACGGTCGTGGGGTTCTCACACATAGCCACACTGGCCACCCCACTACCGTGCGCAGCCTGAACATGGTTAGTGTTATTGCTGTTTACGCAGTTGTTTTTGTGCGATTGCTTGATAACGGTCGGGGTTCTCGCACATGGCCGCACCAGCCATCCCACTACCTTGCGCAGCCCTAACATGGTTAGTGTTATTGCTGTTGACGCAGTTGTTACAATTCTTATTTGCTGTGCTCATAATTTTGGCATTTATTATACTGGTTGGATGCCCTTCCTAACACCAGCACCACTTTACAGCATGGACTGGGAGCTTTTATTCGTGCCACCAGCACTAGAGAAGTTGTCTTACTGGACTTGGGGGCCCTATCCACCCCTCCATTTTACAGCATGGACTGGGTGCTTTTATTCGTGCCACCAGCATTAGAGAGGTCGTCTTACTGGATTCAGGGGCCCTATCCACACCTCCATTTTACAGCATGAACTGGGTGTTTTTATTCGTGCCACCAGCACTAGGGAAGTTGTCTTATTGGACTTCTCTACCCGGCACCAATTTATTCGGAGTGGTAACTCTCCTAGACGAGTTGCCTACATTACGGCTTACGGAGTCTCCGTCCGCCCCTTGTCTGTTCTATGATATATTCACGATGGAGTGGTTAGCATACAGCGTCGTACATGTATACCGAATGTGGTGGAGGTGGGGCGGGGGTGGGTGGTAAGTGAGAATTGTAATAGCTCATGCATAGAATGTTTAACACGGTTGAAAGTCACATACACACAAATATAAATAACAAATATACAGCCATCTTTACGAAAAGTGAGAGCCGTAACGACTTCCACTTTTCATACAAACTGTTGTTACACATACTATTTGAACATAATTTTGTAGATATGAAAAAATGACACCTATCTTTATAAAATCCATTCAGAGTAATGATTCATGGCATTCAGCACGTTTAAAGATATAACGGAAATCTTGTGATACATAATGGCTGGTACAAGAATTTTTAACACAGCTGCAAGTCACATACACACAAATATACACAGCCATCTTTACGAAAAATGAGAGACGTAACGACTTCCACTTTTCGTACAAACTGTTGTTATACATACTATTTGAACATAATTTTGTAGATATGAAGAAATGACACCTATCTTTATATATACGCAGAGGTAAATGGGTCTGCGTATATATAAATTTACTCATTGAGTTTGTAGACAAGTCAAATTTACGAATTATTCTTTAAATTGCACGCATGATAAATATCTTTAATCGATTTTTGAACATACTTCTTTCTCATCAGAAGATATGTATATCTGCTAAACAACCAGAAAGACATAGTAACGTATATTCCTTATAAAATATTAGTATTACTGAAATACTAGCTATTGCAGTATCTGATCCTTACCCTAAATAGGTACAGTGAGATTTGCCACTACGCAGTGGCGTCATATTTAGCAACTGTTGTAGTTCCCAATGACAAGTTTAGTGTTAGATTTTCCAGAATCTTCCATCCATATATATAGCACTGTATATCTTTCCTGTCTCTACTGCAGAGAATAAAATCTAAATTCTTTCAGCATCTCCTAGTAACTCATATTTTACATTGAGACAACCTTCTTGTCGCTGGATTTCTTCAAGTCCCGCGATTAATTTAACAATGTTGGGAGGCAGAATGACATCAGAATCCATGTGACCAGTCATCTGCAAATTACTACCATCTTGGTAGTACATGCATGAAATAGTGCATCATTGGTCATATGAATTTATAGTGCATCATTGGTCAGGCATTGACTTTGAATCTGAAATTGCAATCTCTCTTGGTCCAGAGTAAATTTGTTGCAGTTTGTGTTTGCGGGTTTATAACATAGGGCATGACATTTTCCGTTATTAAATTGCATGTCCGGCCCATTTGTATAATGAATTTAAATATTGCCTTGAGAAAGTAGCATCGACAGAGTTCGTGATTGTCCGTGCTACTTTCATGCCATCAGCCTAACTAGCAAGGGTGGCTACTTGTATAGTTGAGGTTATGACTGAGAGAGCCACCACAATCAACAGAGACCTCAAGAGGCTTTCCAGAGAAACTCCACTCACTATTCATGTTTTGTTTGTGTGGGTTTCATTGGCTGCAATAACTGGCTTTTGCGTTTTAAGAAGCCATGTAGCCATTTTCCTACTTTTCTGAGACCATTCCGTCAGAGAGACAAGTTGAAGTAGATAAAACATACTCAAAACGGAGAGGAGACACAGAGAGGTAAAAATACTCACGGTAAAGGTGACAATATATGACGAAAGCTTTGATAAATAAATAATCAGTCGATTAATAAACTAACCGATGAATGGAATAATTACCTGACTAATAATACAATAGAAGGGGAATACAACTGTCGCATATACTTTTTATTGGCAGCACCCCCACTCCCAAGTATGACAAAATCTGTTTCAGCCAATAATCAGTAGATCGCACTGCTTACACAGATTCCCTTGACTCTCCGTTGTCATCTGTGCCTATTGTTCATCATATTCGGCAGGTCAGAGGGATTGCAGTTTATGGTGTCAATAATTTGTATATATGTATATTTATGTATGTATTTTATGAATTCAAATTTGCGTATATTTTGTATATTTATATTTGTGCATTCTTTTATGTATTTGTATATCTGTATGTGTTTTTATATATTTGTGTATGTTTTATGCGCCTATAGGGTTATTTTGAAAATATCTCACGAAGTGAAAACCGTGCCCTGTATATTTATGGGCTGTCGATGCATAGTACCCGTTCAGCCACCGTGCCAGGGATATGACAAAGTCACGGGACGACTGAAGCATGGTGGATTGTGAAGAGGCCGTGGAAGAGCTCAACAGATCCAACGATGCTCCTCACATTGATGCTGAGTAGAGGGATCCTAAAAGATCAACGGTCAGGATCACCTAGCTCTACCAAGAGAGTTACTACATCACATCCATAGGGGCAGCGTCCATGGTTGTGTAATCAGTTAATGAAAGATTCATTATGACTCAGATTTCCAATTCAAATTAATACCTCATCGCTCGTCGCATTCTGTTGAGGTCCCGACGACGCCGCCATTGGTATCTGAAAAGGCAGCTACTGAGTCTACACAAAATCTTCAATGCAAACAGTCAATGTTTCAACACGTGATTTTACATAAAAAATCTTACAAAAGAAATATATAAATGGAGAGAGAGAGAGAGAGAGTGTGAGTGTGAGTGTGAGTGTGTGTGTGTGTATATTTATTTCTGATCTGCCTATTACACAATACATTACGGGTGTTGTTAAAGAGAAAAGCAGTGGAGAACATAATAACATAAAATAGCTATATAAGAGAATAAAAACTCACACATGGAATGCCATGTTCAAATTACCCTATTCTGCCATGATATTGCGCAATAACGCCCTCACCCCCTCGTACAACGAGAGAACGTTGTAAAGGGGTACGTAAAAGATAAATTATTCATTTTAGACTGAATAACCGATTTCAGAAGCATGGGATGATAATTGATAAGTAAATAACCTTTTGATTTGAAGGTAAATACTTAGTAAATTTTATTACCTAGGAAATATATTGAATAGAGATGGTGGGCACTATCTTGAGGGAGATGTACATGTAATAAAGTTCCGGGAACTGAGTGGTAAGTTAATGAGGTAGTGTCGCTGAAAGGTGTATGCTGCATGTTTGAGAAATGCTCTGATTTATGGGAGTCGGTTATGAGAATGTGGTAAATAATTGTTTCTACTTTTGGCACAAGGCCAGCAATTACCCAGTGCATTACTGCTACTTTATTTTATCGACCTCGTAAGGATGAAAGGCAAAGTTAACCTCGGCTGGATTTGAACTCAGAATGGAAAGGGCCGTAACTATGCGTCATAGCATGGCGTCCGACCTTCTAATAATTGTTTCTACTTTTGGCACAAGGCCAGCAATTATCCCAGTGTATTACTGGTACTTTATTTTATCGACCCCGTAAGGATGAAAGGCAAAGTTAACCTCGGCGAATGGTTCTGATTTAGACATAAAGCCAACAATTTGGAGGCAGGGGAAAGTCGATTATAACGACTCCACCACTTGACATGTACTTTATTTTATCGACTCCGTAAGGATGAAAGGCAAAGCTAACTTCGGCGGGATTCGAAATCAGAACTAAAGGGACGTAACTATATTCCACAAAGCACGTTGTTCGACGCTCTAATGATACTGGCAATCCTCCGCCCGGAAAGTGGGGAATAATGGAAATGTGAACAGCCAAAGAATATCGACATAATTTCCCCGTCTTCATAAATATAGCTCTACAACACATACAGTATTTTCTTCTCCTTCCGCCCCTCTTGCTTAAATTTTACCCACTCTAGTTCCAGTTTAGAACATTCTATATTCCTTATACCAATATACCAAGACGGCGGTAGATTAGCAGGCTCATTAGAACGGCGGACAAAATGTCTCGTTGTATTTGTTATGGCCGTCTAAGTTCATATCCTGCCATTCTATATTCCTTATACCAATATACCAAGACGGCGGTAGATTAGCAGGCTCATTAGAACGGCGGACAAAATGTCTGGTTGTATTTGTTATGGCCGTCTAAGTTCATATCCCGCCAAGATCAATTTAACCTTTCATCCTTCCGACGTTGATAAAATAAGTACATGTCAAATGGTGGAGTCGTTATAGTTGACCTTTTCCATCCCCTCAAATTGCTGGCCTTGTACCTAAATTAAAAGCCATTATAGACCAACCACAAAACTAAACCAAAACATATACAGCTTCGATTATTATAGATATTAGTCTGCTGATACCGATCGCAGTAGAAATTTCGAAGTCGCCGTCAAACCTATCATTTAAAAAATAAGTTTTATACTTTTATTACATTTGTAGAGTGTTTTCAATTGATATTTAACACACACATTCTATATATATATATATATATATATATATAATGAAGGAAGTGAGGTAAGGAACCAGATGGATCATAACGCACCAGAGTACTCAATGCTTAGGGTAGTAGAGTGGGTAATAGGAAAATGCTCAAGACCCTGACGGCAGAGCTCAAGCCGTTTCGACGGCTATTTCTGAACGTCCAGAAATAGCCGTCGAAAAGGATTGAGCTCTGCCGCCGAGGTCTTGAATATTTTCCTATATATATATATTGTTATACTTTGGGAGGGTCATGTTGCCAATAAGAAACACACGCACCAGTTTTTTTTCACTTCAATGTATAATAAATTTATAAATTTAGGAATTTATAAATTTGCGGTTAGTTGGTTGGTTCCACAACCAGATGATTGCTTATATATTGTCAAAGTTCTTTCGTCACACATTCTGTGACCTCTTCAGTGACTGGGGATTCTTTTCTTTGTTTTTTTTGCCTCTCCTTTGTTCTGTCCTACGCCATCTTGTTTCTGTGTGTGTTGTGTGCTTAGTTTGCGCATGTGTTACATCCGGGTGTCTGTGTGTGTTTATATTTGTTTATTTATTTGTTTATTTACATGTTACTGGTTGGTAATATATGATCCACCGAAACTCGGCTGTTTCGGACCATACCAAAATCAACATACTGATTGCGGATTTGGTACGGGTGATGAGAAACGTGTCCCGCATGTGCAACCCCAAAGAACTAGAGAGACACATACAACACTTCATCCACGTATGCAGTTCTCTGGTTACAATCAGAGAGATAAAATCAGAGTATATAGAAGAGCCAGAACCAAATGGGAAAAAATGGTAAATAATGACACAAATTGGACCTGCCCCTTGTATAGGAGCAAATTTTGGAATAGAATAGAAAGAACTATGAATAAGGTTAATAGAATAAACTCATGGTATGATAGCAATAAATACCAGAGTGTAATGTTCATCGATACAACCCCCTAGAGGTGAATTAGCTTACAAATTTAGAAGGGCCCTAGATAAACATAAACTCAATATTAAGATAGTAGAAAGACCATGTACCTCCATAAAAACACTTATTAGCAATACATACCCTTTCGAAAGACCTCCCTGTATAGATAAGAAATGTATAATCTGTAAATTAAGCCCCCATATTAACTGTAAAACTAGAAATGTAGTATATAGCATAAGATGTACTGAAGGGCAATGTAGAGATAAGAATATAGTGTACATAGGTGAGACATCTCGTAGTATAGGGGAACAGATAAATGAACACTGGCGAGACCTTCAAGATAGTAAAGAATCATCTGTACTCTACCAACATGCTAAAATAGAACATAAGGGTAAATTAGAGAACATTGAAATAAAAATAGAATCTACACACAGAAAAGACGCAATGTTTAGACAAATCACAGAGGCAATAAACATAAATGAACTCCAACCAAAATTAAATAGAAAACATGAATGGAATAGCTACATCACAACTTACAATTAAGGACAAAATGAAAACACACAGGCACATAGAACAAACTACCAACCAGTAACATGTAAATAAACACATAAATAAACAAATATAAACACACACAGACATCCGGATGTAACACATGCGCAAACTAAGCACACAACACACACAAAAACCAGATGGCGTAGGACAGAACAAAGGAGAGGCGCAAAAACAAAGAAAATAATCCCCAGTCACTGAAGAAGTCACAGAATGTGTGACGAAAGAACTTTGACAATATATAAACAACCATCTGGTTGTGGAACCAACCAACCAACTGGAAATTTATAAATTCCTAAATTTATAAATTTATTATAATAAATTGAAGTGAAAGCAACTGGTGCGTGTGTTTCTTATTGGCAACATGACCCTCCCAAAGTATAACAATATCGGTTTCGACACACGTTTTCAGATAAAGAATCTTGCTAAACAAATTCAGAAACGAAATATATATATATATATATATATATATATATATATATATATATATATATATATATATATATATATGTCCTGGGTATGACATTAAACTACATCCAGTGGCAAGGCTCCAGTTCAGGAGCCTGTGGGGAATGTGGAGTTACACCTTAGTTGTTATCACTCCCTGGTCTGCTCCGACCCGGAGTAGTAGTACCTGTTAGGGTTCCATTTACGGGTTAAATAATTACCTTATTCGAGTGGCGTCGGTAAGGTGTTATCAGCCACTGAAAAGAACCATGGAGAGTCGATTTAACAGCACTAGGGCTAGAGCCAACTACACTGTCAAGGATTAGTCTGGTCATTATGACTCTGCTGGCTTAGAGCCACAGGGAGGGCCAGTGGATGATGGATCAGCTGTCTCTGAGACAAATATAAAGGATGCAATGTTTTCCTGCAGAAGAGCCATTAAAATGGGCACTCTGAATGTGAGGACTGTTCGGACGCTGGAAAAGAGAGAGGAGTTGGGTCATCTGTTCGAGGAGAGTGATATGCAGATACTTGCGATCCAAGAACACAGGATACTACACGATCAGCCCGTGAAGAGACTGATGATTGGGAGGAGGAGTCAGCTCATCACCACATCAGCAGTGAAGAACACGACGAATGCTGCAGTAGGAGGAGTGGGGTTTGTTTTCAGTACAAAAACTAATCTATTGGTGAGGGAAATCATACCTTGTCTCCCCGCGAGTGTTGAGGGTGACCTTCAATGGAAACCCAAGACTAACAGTTATCTCAGCCTATAGTCCAACCGAGGGAGACAGTGAAGTGAGTGCGGAGGAGTTTCATGAGGAGGTGTGTCAACACGAAACAAGCTCAAAACATCCTGCTTGTTCTGTGGGAGATCAATGCACATCTGAGTAAGGAGAGCAGTGAAGATCCTTACTGGTACTTCCATAACAACATCAACCGAAATGGAAGACTACTGAGAGACACCCTGCTGGAGGCGAACTTGATGGCAACCAACCTAAGGTTTAGGAAGAATTCGGGGAAGATGTGGACCTACATCTCAGATATGCACCTGGTGAGAAAGAAGTGGTGGAATAGTGTTCTGAACACAGAACCATACAACTATTTCAGTACACTGGGCAGTGACCACCAGCTTGTTATGAGTGAGGTCCGGGTGAGCTTAAGAAAGAGCAAGGCTCAGCCCCGGAAAGCAATCTATGACTGGAGAGCTTTCAAGGAAGATTATAAGCTACAGGAGAGGTTCACAGTAGAAGTGAGGAACAGGTTCAGTGCTCTGTGTGGAGAGACAGAGGAGAGAGAGATTGGAGGGACTGAGGAGAGTGTGATGAAGAGGTACGGGTACTTCACCAATGCAGTGGCAGAAGCAAGTATGACCCTGGTGCTGAGGAGAGAGAAAAAGATGAAGCACGTCAGCTCTGCAGACCCAAAAGTGTGTGCAGCCAAAGAACACAGGAAAGCTGCCAAGGTCCAATTCTATGCTGATCCTACGGAGGAGAGGAATGAGAATATGGAGGTGATGAAGGAAGAACTCTGTACCGCTTACACTGAGGCCAGAGAGGAGGCACTGATAGAGAAGATGAGAAGTGTGGAGAGAGCGGTTGACAGGTCTGGGTGTAAGGAGAGCTCTATGATCATCAACGAGATCACAGGGCGGAAGAGAAAGGGTTCGAGTCAGATCCAGGGAAAAGGGGCCGAGGATAGGAAGAGGAAATGGCTGGACCATTTTAGGACCCTACTAAGAGAGCCGCCCTCCACTAGGAAATCAGGCGGCTGTTTGAGGAACTGGATATTGAGACAGGACCCTTCACCTGAGAGGAGCTTCAGAAAGCCAAGAAGAAGATCAAGGGGGGCAAGGCTCATGGAGTAGATGAAGTGGCATCAGAGGTGATGAAGAGGTGCGATTTTGATGATATCACCCTGGGGTTCTGTAACCAGGCACTGGAGAAAGGAGTTTCCCCGAATCAGTGGAGGATCAGTAACATCGTCCCGGTGCCAAAGAAGGGAGATCTCTCTAACACCAACAACTACAGGAGGATCTCATTGACGTCACTTGTGGCACAGATCCTCAACAGGATGATTCTTAACAGGATCCAGCCCGAGATGGAAAAGAAGCTCAGGGACAACCAGAACGGCCTCAGAAAAGGAAGATCAACCACCAGTCACATCCTGATGCTGAGAAGGATATTAGAGGTAGCAAGAGCAAAGAGCCTTCCTGCAGTCATGGTTTTCATTGACTTTAGGAAGGACTTTGAACATCTTACAGGCTTATGGAATCCCCAAGAGGATAGTGGACCTGATATCACTGCTCTACACCAACACCAAAATCCAAGTCATTACACCTGATGGGATGACGGAGTTCTTTGAGATACTGGTTTGGAGTGCTTCAGGGAGATACATTGGCTCCCTACCTTTTTGTCATCGCAGTGGACTATTGTATACGCCTTGCGTTGGAGAAACACCAGAACTCTGGCTTTATTGTAACACTGGCTCAGAGCAGGAGAGTTAAGGCGAAAAAGATATCGGATTTGCCGTCGACATAGTTCTGGTGACAAACACAATGAAGGAGACAGAGGAGTTGATGCAGGAGGCGGAGACTGTGTCGATGAGTGTGGGGCTGAGAATGAATGAGATTGAGATGAAGTATCTGGTAGAGAATATTAAGAATCCAGAGAAGATTACTAATGTAGGCGGGAAGCCGCTAGAATTGGTTGGGGACTTCTGTATCTGGGAGCAAAGATTGGGAATACAGAAGATGATGTGGTCGAGAGGAAGGGCAAAGCCTAGGCAGCATGCCACAGTTTGAGATCGGTGTGGAAGTCGGACTTTCGTAAAGACCTGAAGATCCGTCTCTTTGTTGCTGTAGCGAAGTCTGTGCTGCTGTACGGGTCTGAGACTTAGACACTGACCAAGAAACTCACTCAGATGGTGGATGGGTGCTACACGAGAATGCTGATTATGGCTCTAAACATTAATCAAGATGAAGAACTCAGCTGTACGGGAGCCTCCCAAAAGTCAGCTGAAGAGTAGCACAGAGGAGACTGGTGTTAGCTAGATATGCTCACCGACATCCAGAGTTGACACTGCATGGACACACTGGAAGAGGGAGACCGCGGTTGAGATATGTTGATGCCCTAGGGACAGACGTCTCTTAGAGACGCAGGACATGGCAGCGATGATGAGGGACAGAGACCGCTGGCGGGAATTTTACCCGCCCTATATATATAAATATATATATATATATATATATATATATATATATAACTGGCACTACAGTTACGGCGATGCGTGTTCGAGTTGATCCGATCAACGGAGCAACCTGTTCCAGTAATTGACGTGCAAGTGGCTGAATATTCCACAGAGAAGCATACCCTTAACGTAGTTCCCAGGGAGATTCAACGTGACACAGAGTATGATAAGGTATCGTGTTCAAGGACCCAACGCGCCACAGGGAATCGAACTCACGGCCTTATGATTGTGAGCCGAATACCTTTAACGAAATGATCTCTCTCTCTCTATCTCTCTCTCTTTGTGTATATGTATATATATATATATACTTGTTCACAAGTGTTTTTAGGCCTCATATCATGTTACCTTATTTTATCTGATGAGAACACAATTTTTGTCCCAGGATGATATTGTTTTCGAAATGCGCATAATAAAATATATGGAACTTTTTAACCATCTTTTAATTTCTTCTTTATATATATATATAGCTCAAGGGTTCTTATACATTTGATATATATTTATCCTTATCGATCCCTTTTTGGATTTTAGTCTTCACATTTATTATTATTACTACATATATATATATATATATATATATATGAAGATAAGTGAAATTAAATTTCGTTCGTGTGAATCATATATGTATATATATATGTATGTATCTATGTATTATTGCATGCATGTGTATGTATGCATGCATACATGTATGTATGTGTGTGTGTGTGTTGCATATATGTATGCTCCAGGAGACGCTCAAGTGTGCACGATTATAGACATGAAGACTTAGAAAGTATATGAAAACAATCAAGCGAAATTACATTAAAAGCATTGCGAACATTAGTTTTAGATTTGGTGCTAAACTAAATTACATATATCTGCTAAGCTAAATTGGAAATAAATGCAATTTTACAGCATCGGTAATTTCAATAGATGAGATTTTATATAGACAATTGATGGAAAAGCAAATAAAGCGACACTATCCAATATTGGAACCATCTGTTATTTGGAAAATACATTCACGTAAGTTCGGTGAGAACAGCAACAGTAGCGTGTCAGAAGAGACGGAAGTGCCATAAGGAAAAAAGATAATGAAACTGACGTTAATGTAAACAATGATTAATGTTGGTTGTCAACGATTCATTGTATTTCAACAGATTTTGAATATATTATTGGTGTTTTTGAAAGATAAAGAATTCTTATGTTTCCGAAAAGGCTTTTCGTCTCTAAAGAAACGTTAGAATTCTGCAATTTCGAAGGTATTTTGGACACTTCTGGACTCTTGCCAATGGAATTACTAACGACGTTGAGTAATCCGCTTATACAGCATTTAAACAAGATAGCCTTGAGATTAAATCTCCCGTTTGTGAATTACTTGCATATGTTGCCTATGTGGTACTTAGCTCAACAATAAGCATAAAACACATCTCATTCAAACTCAGCCATATCCAGTCCACCTATCTGTTTACAAAGTAAACACAGAGACAGCATGTGAAAACATCTCCGATTGTCATATCCTAACAAAAGTACCAATGGCGTTCCTAGCATTATACTCAAACTTTTCTTCTTCGCCCACTTATTCCTGAGAGGGTCGTGGGAGCAGAGTCCTCAAACACTCCTATACTTATACTTTCCGCTTCAAAGTTAGCTCTTAAATTTGTCGAATGTTCCAATCTTTATAACAATCTAACGGTCTCCAGAAATCTATGAAAATTCAAGTGCGTACCTATATGATGTACGTATATAATATACGTATATAACCATACGTGCCAACTACCTCCGTATCACCTTTACTTCTAGCATCTCATACTTGATGATGTTTTTCGTCAATGACCATATCGTTAATAACCACATCTTTCATCACTTAGATTATCACTTTATACCTAGTGACTATCCGTATTACTTTCTAACACCGAGTATATCAGAGATATTTAGGGCGTTCAGTGAATATAATATTATTGCTTCTGAAATCATTTGACAAAGTAGTTGACTGTTTACCTAATTATTATGTGCTGTGAGACGTCCGACAAACTCAAACTATATTCACTTGTGTACCAGCAACATGTCTTTCTTTTTTTCTATGGCCATTCCAATACTACTGTTAACAACACAAGCATTGTTAACTGTGATACCACCCTTCAATTCGTTTTAACCCTCTAACCTTAAATATCAACCACACACATCCTTCCTTCATTTAAACCAAGAAAAACATTTATTAAATATACCTGATTCTATTCCTATCATCATCTATACTAATTTTTATTTCACTGTGTTCATTTATAAGAAGCAACTATCTTAAATTTTCTACCCACCCAAATGTTCTCTGTTGGTATCGAGGAAGAAAATATTCAAATTAAGATAAATCTATTGAATGATATTAAAAATTCAAGAGATCCTTAACGTTTGATTATATAACCCGTTCTACTCCGAATAAAAATAAAAGAGTCACTGGAGATTAATAATGATAATAAAAGCCAGCAGCAAAATAAACTACTCCTCTCGAACTATAAACAATTTCCTTTATCACTTAAAAAGTTAAGCCGTATTATTCTATTAAAATATTCAATTACCATAACAGAGTTGATTGGTGTCTCGGGGAGAATATATGAATATAATTTGAAGTGAATATAAAACTTTGAAGCAAAACTCAACAATGCCGACGCCATATATACATACATATTTCTTTATATAGTATATAATTTAAAAGATCATATATATCATAATATGCGTGCATGTCTACATATATACAAATATGTACACGCGCAGACACACGCATATACATACACACGTGTATCTCTCTCTCTCTCTCTCTCTCTCTCTCTCTCTCTCTCTCTCTCTCTCTCTCTCTCTCTCTCTCTCTCTCTCTATATATATATATATATATATATATATTTATTAAAATAACAGATTAAAGTTTAAGCAAAGAATCGCTGCTTTCACCCTTAACGGGATCTTCTGAAACCCCCGTTAAGGGTGAAAGCAGCGATTCTTTGCTTAAACTTTAATCTGTTATTTTAATAAATATTTGCTCTACGGTTCATATATATTTGATATATATTTATCCTTATCGAGCCCTCTTTGGATTTTAGTCTTCAAATTTATTATTATTACTATATATATATAAATAAATAAATATACGCATGTATATACATATATATATGCACACAAACATGTATATATATATAGGAAAAAGTATGACCCCGTCGGCAGAGCTCAAACCGTTTCGACGGCTATTTCTGGACTCCGAAATAGCCGTCGAAACCGCTTGAGTTCTGTCGTCGGGGTCATACTTTTTCCTATTACTCACTCTACTACCCTAAGTAATGAGTACTCTGGTGCGTTATGGTCCATCTGGTTCCTTACCACAATTCCTTTGTTATATATATATATATATATATATATGCACGCACACACATGCATATATATATGCACACACACACACATGCATATATATATGCACACACACATGCATTTATATATGCACACACATGCATTTATATATATATATATATATACATACATACACACATGCATATATATATATGCACACACACACATGCATATATATATATATATATATATATATATATATATATATATATACACGAAGGTACATACATGCATCTACAAATATTATATAAATGATTATATACATTTATCAAAATATATGTACATACGTGTGTGCGTGTTTCACACACTCCTTTTCAGGTTTATATCCTTTTTTATTGTTTCAGATTCCAATAAACCAAAATTGAAGTATGCCTAAAATACTTGTGTAGTTACTGTTTAAATTCCAAACGCGCACGCGCGCGCACACACGCACGCACGCACGCGCACACACACACACACACACATATATACATACATACATACATACATACATACATACTTATGTACGTACGTACACACACACGTATATACATATATATATATATATATATATATATATACATACGAGGGACGGCTAAAAGTTCATTGGCTGACTATGAAATTGATGCTAGAGCTGTGAAATCTTGCATGCATTAATAATTTCAGTTCTTCTTAATAATTGTATTGTTTCTTTCCAGGGACCATCTTGAAAAATAAACTTCTTTTGGTCATTCCATGAGAGTATGATGGTCAGCCTATGGACCTTTCAGCCGACCCTCATATAAATAATGTAATTGTTTCTACTTTAGGCACAAGGCCAGCAATTACCCAGTGCATTACTGGTACTTTATTTTATCGACCCCCGTAAGGATGAAAGGCAAAGTTAACCTCGGCGGTGATTTGAACTCAGACCGTAAAGGAACGTAATTATGCTTGGCGTCCGACTCTCTAACGATACTGCCAATCCACTGCCCTCATATAAATAATATAATGGCTGTATCTCGATTTCGAGTATTGCCATCGTTTGACCTATTTCTTATACATGGGTGGCAGGAACATGATTTTTTATCCTGACAAAAAGTTGGATTCCTTTCTGCATATGCTGCAGCGAAAGAAAGAAGAAAAGTCCATGTTCACACAACACATGTGAAAGTCATTTAGATCAAGTGACACATGTGCTTGATATTTTTTTAAGTGAAGAAGGGCCTTGGACATGACCAAAGCCACTCTGAATGACGGTGACTGGTATCCAGAACGAATATGTCAACATCATTGACTGCCATAGAGACGCAGCTTTTACCTCAGAGATTTCCTTCTCCTAGAATGATGTCCTAACAAGAACTAGGGGTCTTTCACTCCTGGTGGGATAACCGCGCGCTCGGGTATTTGAAATCAGGGAGCCGGAACGAACACCACATTCTATCCGACGTCCTAACGACTCTGCCAATTCGCCGCCTTCACACACACACACACACACACGTGTATATATATATATATATATATATATATATATATATATATATATACACACATACATTCATACATACATAAATACATACATATATCTGGTGAATGGGTAAGTACTATAAATACAGAATGATATAACATTTGCTTAAGTTTTTGTTTTGAAAAGTTAGAAATAATGTGTTTATACCTTAGACTCAATCGTTTTGTTAATTTGTTTTCTTATTTGTTAATTTGTTTTCTATTTTGTTAATTTGTTTTCTTATTTCTTTTCGAGTAGTTGGAGTTGGCAGATATGTACCTCCTTTTATTCTGGCGTTAATACAGCGTTCATCTCCACTGAAATGTTCACATAATAGCCCTACTTTGTATCTAGCAGAAAATCTAAATAAATACAATTAATAGAAACTCTCGCTTACCCTTATCAACGGATTATTTTTCTTTCTTTTTAGAAATTGTTCCAAAACCAAATTGCGTAGATAGCGCCTATTAGATTATCTCAAGCAAATTTCTAGCGATAAGTGTAGCTGCTGTCGGCAACTTATGTTTTTAGATAATATAACCACTCTCTCTCACACACACACACACACGAAAAGAAACAATATATCTAATACAATAAATTTAATTTATATTTGTAATTATATAATCTGGTTAAGTAATATCAGGTCAGTGGCCGGGAGTAATAATTAAAAAGTACAAAACATTCAGACTTTAAACATACTCTCTTAGCAAATATTTGGAATGAAAGAATGGCTCATTATAGTGCGTTCACTCACACAAACAATTATGTATTCCTTGATAAACGTATCCATATCTCATCACTAACCTTAAAATATATCAGTATACGAGTTATATTCCGTGTGCCATTACGAAATATATAGCAAAAATTATGAATCTATTGTGTGTGGGCTTCATTTCACCACTGTTTATCAACCATTATACGACACGTGTGTTTGTATGATTATATATATTTCTGTCGGTAATTCTAAGATTTACATATGCAAACATACACACAGACATAATGCCTTTCTTATTAGGTGTGTCAGAAAAGAAACAGAACTGGAGTTGCAAAAATAAATATTTCAAATCTAAAGTACAAAAATTCCCCTTCGAAATAACTAACGCACATTCCCATCCCTCTCCGCCACACTTCCACGCACTCCTTGAAGAATTCTCCCGGGATTCTTCGCAGAACCATCGTCTTGCCCCTCTTGATGTCTTCTATGCCCGGAAAACAGGTCCCCTTAATGACCTACTTGAGAGTGGGGAAAAGGAAAACGTCTGATTCAGTTTAAAGACGCTTGAGGATGTCCTGGTACACTTGCATGTGCTGCTCTATCTGGTTCTCGTTCATTAGCTTCGGCACCATCTTTGCGCAGATCTTCCGCATGCCAAAATCTTCGGTGATAATCTTCCAAATGCTGTCGTGGTTAATGCCCAGCTCACTTGCGATCAGTGGAACAGTCACCGGTGATCGCCACGTACCAACTGCCACACGCGCTCGACGTTGGCCCCAGTCCTGCTCGTTGAAGGCCTTCAGCTCCTGATGTCGTCTTCTACGTCCTCACGTATCTCTTTGAACCTTTTGTGCCACTTGATATGTCCCATCAACGTACACTTGCTACTTCTGACGGAGTTTTCCCCAAACGGACCCAAAACTTCAGATTGGTTCGTTGCTCTGTGTTCATCGCTCGGTGGCCTAACATCGTGAAACTTAACAAAAGCACATGAGAAAAAATACAATGGTTGCATAGAACTGAGATCGCTGTTATATACTCCCCAGCTATTACGTCACACGGTGACACAACCCGCTAATCCATATCCCACTCATAGCTCACACAACACACTAAGTCCTATAACTTTTCTGACACATCTCTAACACATTTATATCAGCCATGTTGCTACAATAAGAAGATCGCTTTCCAATCAAAGGTTCCTGAGTTAAAGCCCTACATTTGTTTCTGTAAATAGTTATTTATCCAAAGTTACTCACTCATTTGTTTGTCATTTGTATATACATACTGAAGATTTATGTAATTGTATCCTACAAACAAATAATAAATATATCTTTTATCTTTAATCATTTCCACGTGTCACTAATCAACATAAACTATTGGTTTTTACTTGCGCAAAGCGAACATTTATCAAAATGTAAATTTCCCAATTTGTATGATTGTTCATATTTCCAGTAATCCCAATATATATGACATACTAATACAGGACTCCAAAAATCAGATGTGTTCAACACTGCATCTATCATTATTGACAGCATAGTTCTACTAGTTTGATTTTTGCCTTTTGCCAAAAATATAGGCAATTCCTTTTCTGCAAGTAAAAGCCTAATTTCTAATCTACAGTTGAGTTGAGATCATATTTTCATTACGAGACTTAAAACAGCTGTCCGTTGTCTACAACCAAGAGAATATTATCTCATTCAATCACTGGCAGTCGCTAACAATTGATAGGATTTTTTTCCATCTTTTTCTCAGTGTGAGTGTGTAGGAGGTGATCTTAAAAGTTAGGAATTTTCATGTGTACTGTATTCAAAACATCACCCATTGTTAGTGGAATATGGTAGGCGGAAACTGCTTGACACACACACATATATATATATTTATATATATAGTGGTAGAACACTGGAAGGTAATATCCGAAGTAAGTAGAGCACTCAATCCATGGGACAAGTTCGGTTTAAAGTTAGTTCCACAACAGTTAGCAAATAATTTATATATATATATAACATGGGGCCTTGCACTCCTGTTTTTTTCATTTTCCTTACATAATTACACTTGCATATAAACACTTATCCTCTTACACCATGAATCTCAATTCGCTACTCTGCGAACCTTTTAATAACTTCATGGGGTCGACATGGACTCTGCAAACCGCAGTGAAGGCAACCCGTCTAAGAGAGCAGTGACTCCAATTTAAAACAACTGCACGAGGCAGACGTGGGCTCTGTAAGTCGTATTGAAGGCAACCCGTCTAGGAGGACAGTGACTCCGATTAAAAACGACTGCACGGGACAGATGTGGACTAAATACTAAGACCTTCCCAGGAAATGCACCACACAGCAGCACAAATTAGTTATTAGTGACATCAAAATAAACAAAAGACAGAACAAGGCACGCAGGGAAATATGGAGACGAAGGGTGTGAAAGCTAAAGGATATATATAAAGGTTAAATATAGGTTTAGAACGGTCCTATGGGATGCATTTGATGAGCAGGATGACGAGCTAC
>CAXHJY010000061.1:10000-32500 GCA_964016885.1 Eledone cirrhosa
CTTAAAAAACCTTCAAAACACAGGCATTGCTTGTTCAGGATATGTTACAGGTTCGTGTGGCTGACCGTAGCCTAAAAGTACGCCATTTTCTGTAATCTGACAAGCGATTGCAATACTCTTAGCAGAGTACATCCATCATGTATGTATGTATGTATGTATGTATGTATGTATGTATGTATGTATGTATGTATGTATGTATGTATGTATGGGCATTTAAAAAACCTGATGGTGCCCAACCACTTTCCAGAACTGAACACAACCAATTTCTTCCAGGTATAGAGAGGGGGAGAGAGAAAGGGTTCTTCTTTTATCGACCTGGAAAGGTTGACAGGCAAAATTGACCTCGGCGAGTTCCGGCTCTTTATGTTCTGAGTTCCAATCCTGTCGAGGTAAACTTTGCCTTTCATCCTTCCGAAGTCCATAAAGTAAAGTACCGGTCCAGTTGATTCTTCCTCCAAAGGACATAACGCCCCGCCATAAAATAGATCTCATGACCCGAACGCCCTAACCACTAAGCCATGCGTCTTCACAAAGAATTCTACTACATCACTATTGTCACAACAACCATGAACATGAAAGTTACTAATTAGTTTCATTCTATCTTAGTAGAGAAAGTGAACAGTGTCTACCCAGACAAAAGATATCAATATTCATTAGGATTTCAAATTCATATAAAAATGGTAATTTAAATGCATGGAAGACAATATATAATTTGATAAATGTTAAATATTTTATATTAAAGAGGCATATTATGCTTAGCATAATCTTCAAGACATAAACCAGGATACTCCCGGGCAATTACTGGTATCGTAATTCTCTATATATAAATAACACAGATATTTAACTGTATTCAACAAAAATCTGTTAACTTTGAAGAATTTAAAATCACGACAGCACTATCATTAACATAACGTACAACATTCTCTCAAAGCAACCACCAAAGTAATTTACTTTAACACTTTCTTAACAATCTTCTAATATTAATCGAATTAAAAATATCTGAGTAAATAATTTTACCCTTCAACAGTCAACTAATTGACGGTTTCCTAAGTTATGCAAAATGTTTATAACTTCTTTTCTTTTCGAATTATAAAATAATAATTTCATCAACGTAAGTTACACCTTCGAAAACGTATCTGCAAAATTTGATTTAAAATTACATTATTAAGAAAGCCATTAGTATCAAATTCCGTGGGAAGGACGTTCAACCTATAGCCATTCAATAAATTAGAAAACTTATACTCGTTCAATAAATTGGCAACAGATACAATTAAAACCAAACACAAGCACTGTGACGGATGAATAGAGGATGAGATGGTATATAGACGATACAAAATAGTAACAAGAACAAAATAACTTTGTCGTCATCGACAGTCGAAAAGGACTTTCACATTACACAGTATTGTTGGTCTATTCAGGAGCACAGTGTCTAACAAGAGTATTACTAACCTTTACTATTAATACTTGTTTCTAGCATAGGTATAAGGCTAGTAATTGGAAGTGAAGGGAAAAGTCGATTAAACCGCCCCCAGTGTGTTACTGATACTTTATTTCATCGACCCCGCAAGGACTCGGAACGTAAAGAGTCGTAACTATATGCCGCAAAAGCATGGTGTCTGACGCTCTACCGATACTGCCAATCCACCACCCTTCACTTGCTATTAATAATTGTTTCTTATATAGGCACAAGGCCAGCAATTTTTGGGGGAGGGGAAAGTCGATTAAATCGACCCCAGTGCATTACTGGTACTATATTTTATCGACCCCGTAAGGATTAAAGGCAAAGCTAACCTCAGCGGGATTTCAACTCAGATCATAAAGGGCTGTAACTCTATGCTGCAAAGCATAGCGCCCGACGCTCTACCGATTCTGCCACCTCACCGCCCTACAGTTGCTATTAATAATATTATTTTTACTCTACAAAAAACATAGTAGCCTTTATTCAATGTATGTTTAGTGTGCGTGAATACACAAACCTATATAACAAACATGTGTGTGTGTGTGTGTGTGTGTGTGTGTGTGTGTGTGTGTGTGTGTGTGTGTGTGTGTGTGTGTGTGTGTGTGTTATAGGCAGTAGATCGTGTGAACAAACGTTAATACACAAAACAAATAATACACATATATAGGTAAATAATTGTTTCTACTATTGGCACAAGGCCAGCAATTTACCAGTACATTACTGGTACTTTATTTTATCGACCCCGTAAGGATGAAAGGCAAAGTTAACCTCGGCGGGATAGGTAAATAATATCCAATGACTAAATGCTACGGACATTATGATATTCTAATCAAACATTGACGCAGACATCAAAGAAGTAAACAAAATACAAATATTTATTTTTCCTTTAATAACCGAACTTTCTAGAAACGTTTGAGAACTGCGTGAAGTTTATTTGTGATGCATAAAACAATTAATAATAATTGTTTCTAATCAGTAATTAGATTTACAAAGTGACTAATAATACTAATAATAATTGTTTCTACTTTAGTCACAAGTCCAGCAATTTGAAGCGAGGATAAGGTTTTAAATAAAATCCTCGACTTTTGGGCATAATTGGACAAGCATATAACAGTAATAAGCGATATACTGGGATTTTAAAATACACAAGATTATTTAGAACAACCAGACAGAATTATAGAATAGCATTGAGAAAGCAAGATTGGATTCTGGGCGATATACAGATATATGGATGAATGAACCGAAGGATGGGGAGACAAGAAGAAAATGGTATTTTTACATTACATTTCGTAGAAGTGCACTGACCATTAATAAGAGTTGACAAATTCTGAGATTCGTACCTCGTAACAGGTTTATTTATATTTGGTGCGAGTAGGGAGTGATCGAGAGAGAGAGAGGCCAGCAGGCACGTATGTGATAAAGAGGGGGGAGTAGAGATTAAGAGGGGGGGTAGAGATTAAGAGGGACGAGGGAGCATTACTGGTACTATATTTTATCGAGCCCCGTAACGAAAAGCAAAGTTAACCTAGGTGGGATTTGAACTCAGAACGTAAAGGGATATAACTCTATGCCTCGAAGCATAATGTCCGACTCTCTAACGATACTGCCATATTGGCCACAAGCACCGACATATAGGAGACAATATAAAAGACAGGGGCAGAGGGGTTTTTAAAGAAAAAACGAGTAAACAATATAAAAACAATAACAATAAACATCATAATTATAACAATATATATTCCCCAATAGGGGGAGAACCAGTCAGGGGCTATTCAGGATATCCACCACTCCTGAACCACCCGACACCCCGAGACCATCCGAAGATGGCGCCCATCTCCTCTCCAAATCAGTCAGACTACATGTGCATGGTCAGAATCACACGGATCATTCTCACAACATTCACCGCCTTTTAACAAATATACTGAGGCGGGTGGCAGCACTTCCCTCTCCACCCCCATCTTCCTTTACAAGTGAAACTGTATTGGCCCGGAGAGAAAAATGTCTGTCTTCAGTCCTTTTAGCCTAGTCCACCACACAACCTCTTTTGCTACTGCCACCAAGTAGAGAAAAACTGCCTGCTCTTCCCAACCAAAAGAAGGCGGTCGGTTGATCTTTACGTTGGACTCTGTCGATAGCCAGATCCATCCCACATGTGATAACAGCTTTTCGATATAATTCCACAAGCCAGTAATGCATGGACACTGGACAAGTGTGTGCAGGACGGATTCGTCGCTCTGCGCGCATCTTGGACACGTCCGTCTGTCGCAAATGAGAAGAAAAATAATGGTTTCTGATTTAGGTACAAGGCCAGCAATTTGGGGAGTGGGGAAAGTCGACTAAATCAACCCCAGTGTATTACTGATGCTTTATTTTATCGATCCCGTAAGGATGAAAAGCAAAGATAACCTCGGCGAGATTTAAACTCAGGACGTAAGGAGCCGTAACTCTATGCCACAAAGCATGTTGTCCGACCCTCTACCGATACTGCCAATCCACCGTCCTAATAATGATAATATTAATGGTTTCTGATTTAGGTACAAGGACAACAATTTTTGTTTGAGGGGTGGGAGTGGAACGTCGATTAAATCTACCCCAATGCATTACTGGTACTTTGTTTTACTGACTTCGTTGTGATTTGAACTCAGAAAGTAAAGAGCTAGAAGAAATACTGCTTTGCATTTAGTCGACGTTCTACGGACTCTGATAATCAACAGCCCTCACATATGAGAAATAATTGTTTCTAATTTTTGGCACAAGGCCAACAATTATTCCAGTACATTACTGGTACTTCATTTTATCATCCCGTGAGGATGAACGGCAAAGTTAACCTCGGCGCGATTTGAACTCAGAACGTAAGGGGCCGTAACTCTATGCCACAAAGCATGTTGTCTGACGCTCTACCTTTACTGCCAATCAACAACCCTAATAATGCTTTCTTATATACGCACAAGGCCAGCAATTATGGGGGAGGGGAAAGTCGATTAAATCGGGTGAAAGGCAAAGTTAACCTCAGCGGGATTTGAACGTAGATCATAAAGGGCTGTAACTCTATGCTGCAAAGAATATGAGAAATAATACCAACATGAAGACTGTAGTTCTCATTAATTATAGTTTGTTAATTACCTTTTTGTATAAAATATGAATACTTTCCGATGTGAAATAGCAGTTGATTTTAAAAATTATTGTCAATTAATACGTGTGTATATGTGTATGTGAGACAGTCTGCGTGCGTATGTATGTATGTATGTATGTATGTATGTATGTATGTATGTATGTGAGCGCGCGCGCGCAAAAATACACTCACAAACACACTAACACATATGTATGTATATGCATACATCGGTATTTTTGCGCGTGCTCACTCACACACACACACACACGTGTGTGTGTGTGTGTGTGTGTGTGTGTGTGTGTGTGTGTGTTTCGTTTTTCAATTTGTTTTGCAAGATTTCTTATCTGAAAACGTGTGTTATAACTATATATATATATATATATATATATATATATAAAAAGATGAAATCGAAAATGCAACTGGAGTCTTATTTTTAAAAAAAATATATATATATATCTGTGAGAAAAACCACAGACCCTCCATCTCAACTCTACTTTTGAAAATCAGAAGAACTGCGAAACCGGTAAAGGAACCAAATAAAAAATTTTTTTTTTTTAAAATAAGACTCCAGTTGCGTTTTCGATTTCATATTTTTTTCTTTATACTCTCACTCGTGTAGGACACTTCGGTTATTTTTCATTTTGTAAAAAAACCTCACTTTCTAATATATATATATATATATATATATATATATATATATATATATCTTTGTGTGTGTGTATTTACACACACAGACTGACATGTTGTTTCTCATTACTCGAGTTTCACGCCACTGTGACCTTTTCGTTTAAAACTAGGAGCCGTGGGAAACCCGGGTAGCGAGAAACAGAATTCACTTTAAATAAAACATATACTCTATATCAAACGTTCTCAACCCATTTCGGCCAAACGCCCCCTTTTGCCCCTCGAAATCACGAAACGCTCCCCTATCCTATTTTTCCATGCGTTATATATATACACAATATGTTGAAAGGGTAACACACGAGAGAGAGAGAGTGAGAGAGAGAGAGAGAGAGAGAGAGAGAGAGTGAGAGTGAGAGTTAGAGAGAGAGATAGTGTGCCATCAATAAAACAGGGAAAACCACCAATGTATGGAATCTATAACCTATAGAAGGCAAGGTAGACACAATAATTAAAAATATAAATTAAAATGTATATACGCACCTCTATAACTATATAACACACGCGTACAAATCCAAACAGATCTGTTACGCCAGGAAGTTGTTGACTGAAATGGAATAGCCTATGGGTCATCAGCGCGTGCAAGACTATACATACCAGACAACTCTAAGAGAATCTAAGACGATCGTCCAACTACACGTGGCAGAGAGACGTGCCAGCGTGCGCAGGGCAGTGAACCAGTGGTAGCTGAGGGACAAGCTGCTAAAAAGGGCAGCCCAAAAACCACTCAAAGAAATGTGCTCAACCAAACAGAGAGAGAGAGGAAAGACTATTATAAGGAGCGAAATATCACGATAAACTAACGGAGCCATAGACTCTCGTTATTTCCTATCAATAATTGCACGCGCTGATGACCCACAGGCTATTCCATTTCAGTCAACAAATTCATGGCGAAACAGATCTCTTTGGATGGCACACTATCTCTCTCTAGTGTGTTACCCTTTCAACATATTGTATATATATATAACTAAAAGTTAAACAAGGTTCATTGATTAATCAATGAATATAGTTTTACAATAGATTAGAAGCACTCAACAGTAAAGTTTTCTGGAGTTATTAATATTAATTCTAAATATCAATAAATGTAGACATTCACGTAATCAAAATATATTTTATTATATATATTTCGGAGGTACTGTGCTGTTTTTTCAGTACGTCCTCATCAGATAAAATACATAAATTGATGTATGACATACCTCAACTGTGCTGATGGTTCAATTCCAGTCTTGGCAGTGATTAATTATTTGTTGTAATTAATCACTGCCAAGACTGGAATTGAACCATCAGCACAGTTGTGGTATTTCATACATCAATTTATGTATTTTATCTGATGAGGACGTACTGAAAAAACAGCACAGTACCTCCGAAATATATATAATCTATATATATAAAACTGAGGATGCCTGTCTGTGTGTGTGTGTGAGTTTGAATCCCTAAACGTCGAGAACCACCCAACCGATTGTTTTCAAACTTTGCACATGTAATACTTATGTTTCAGGGAGTGTTCTGAGCAAACTAAATTTCAAATTTTCAATGCCCTAGGGACGGCATTAGGCGATTTAGCGATCTCGCTCTATAATTCTTAGTCTTTCTCTTTTTAGATAGATACATACATATAACGTCGCGCCCTTATAATATCTGTCTGTATGTCTGGCTGTCTGCATTACGTCACTTCCCTGAGGATGTCTGTCTCTCTGTGTATGTGTCTGTAAGTTTGAATCCCTAAAACTCGAGAAGTACCCAACCGATTTTTTTTCAATCTTTACATGTGTATTACTTATGTTTCAGGGAGTGTTATGCACATAAAAAAAAATTCAACTTTTTTTTTATCTCCTATGGCCTCCATTAGGTGAAAAACTGCGTTTTTTAAGATTGTTAGGAGTTTTTTGAGGCGTGATGTCAGTTACAATTTCAAAGAAATCGGTCTATGTATTAGTCAGTCTCTTCTTCATACCGTAAGCAAAGAAAATCCATCTTTCATATAGCCTAAGGCCTGCATTAGGTGAAAAACTTCATTTTTTCAGCTTCTTAGGGCTTTTTGGAGGCGTTACGTCTAGCAGATTTTCTCGAAATTTAAAGGCATATTATGCACATAAAAAAAAATTCATTTTCTTGATCCCCTATGCCCGCATTAGGTGAAAATCTGCATTTTTCCTGCTTCATCGAGGAAAATGTTAAAGATTATCCAGTCATCAGAGTATTCGGTTTATTTTCTTTATATATTGTCCAGGCATGAAGTTTTTCCACGATTAGGTCTGTTGGCGCCCCGCGTTTCAAAATACATTATCCCGTGCAACGCCGGGTACCACTGCTAGTAAAATATATTTTGATTACGTGAATGTCTACATTTATTAATATTTTGAATTAATATATATATAATATATATAATACAGCTTTTTAACTGACAGCTGACAAAAATGTGTTTGCAACCACAGTCTTTTTTTTATTTTTTATTCATATTGTAAAATATATGTTTTAATGAAACATGTAAATAAAACATATTTACATGGTTTAATATGAAAAGAATGTATGTTTACATACATTGCAGTTACGGTGAATAACTTGTACTGCATAGACAGATAAGATTTTATAAAATACTTCAGTTGCTTATTGTAAAGTTTAATATACAATTAAATCAACCTCTGCCGTAACCACTAAAATTATGCAAACTATAGGTCCACTTCTCTAGTTCTGCCATGATGGGTATATAAAAGCGTTGGTTGCCTGTGTCTAATTAGAAAACGTAGACTGTTTCTGAGGATGATCTCAATGAAGATCGAAACTACAGTAAAGACGTTCATCTTTTTTTCATTGTAGGGAGAAATATGTAAATAAAACATACCCCCACGCTTAAATATACATACATATATCTTGCAGCGTCTGTTGAAAACCTGTAATGTTTGTAGAGATAGGAATTTATGATATATTTTAGCTGCTTCTTGCACAGTTTTATCTGTAATTGAATTAGCTACCACCGCAATAATGTGTGTGTGTGTGTGTGTGTGGTGTGTGGTGTGTGGTGTGTGTGTGTGTGTGTGTGTGTGTGTGTGTGTGTGTGTGTGTGTGTGTGTGTGTGTGTGTGTGTGTGTGTGTGTGTGTGTGTGTGTGTGTGTGTGTGTGTGTGTGTGTGTGTGTGTGTGTGTGTGCGCGCGCGCGCGTAGCTTTAACATTATATACCCTTCCTCTGGAGAAACATTATATCGTGTCTTTCCGACAAACTGATTCTAAGACAAACAATCACTATGTCTACTGACGATTCCTTATATAAACATTGACACAACACTAAATATATTGATGCTACTTCAATGAGAATTATATGATTCAAAGACATGAGATTTTCACTATATAGTCTGCATCTGTCTATTTGTTTTCGTGACCAGACGATCGATTCTGTTTTACAATGCTGGTCTATGTTTTCACATGTCGGCCGTATATATTCATGAGTCTAGATTAAAGTATTTATATGAATCAATGATGCGATAAACTATCTCTTTTTCATTTATCTTACAATTAATCATGAAAAAATTATTTAATATATCACTAGCATTTTATACAAACACATTAACTTCGAAGTACGTGCGTTTGGAAACAAGCAACAGATAAACTAGTTTCGTCTAATGTTATATTTCTTTTATTTTATGACAGCTTACTATATCATATATTAGGGTAAACATTAAAATGTACTGCCACTAAAACTGTTTGGGTACGTTTGATCATTGGAATTTGTAGAAGCCATATCAACAAAAAAGTTGACTGATCATGTTATTGGAATATTTTCTATATTCAGGAAATCAAATAAGTAGATTTTCTCGTATATGGCGATAAATAGTTTAGAATGACTCTTTTAATATATTTCTAAAACGAAAACAAAAATAATAAAATAAATGAAGAAAAAAAATGTTGATTAGAATATTGTATTACAGACGGTTATTTGTGTGAATAAAGCGAAATTGATCGGTTGTCATCTTGTAAGATAATACTAGTGAACAGCAAAAAAAAAAACCGAAAGACGACGAATAAAATATCATCAATAGAAATGACTTTACGAATATTTTCGCTGGAGGGTGTGAGATGACTGCCCACAAAATGAAACATCATCATTCATGTTTCAAGTTAGCCCTCAATTAGCAATGTGAAATACATACTGTATATATGTAACGGTTGTACTTTCAACTGTGACCCCTCTTGCAATCATATTTAACTAAGTTGAGAGGTTGTCGCCAGTCTACCGATCGATCGGTTGTTCAATAGTTACGAAGCAACCATTAGGTTCCGAGTTCGATCCCACCTCGAGTTGATACAGATCTTGTGAGTAAATCTGGGAGAACGGAAACTGTTTGGGAACCCGTCGGATGGACTTTACTACATGCCGAATATCCCTGAAAAAACTACGTTAAAGGTACAAGTGTCTGTGGAATGTTCAGCCACTTACACGTTAGTTTCATGAGAAGGCTGTCCCTTTGATAGAACAACAGGAACCAGTCATCATCAAAACTGACGGATGCCCGGTTTTTCCTTCCATTCCTGACCAATGGTTCGAACTCAGTTGCACAGAAGTTGTGCAACGTCTTCGTGAAAAAACACACTTATTTTTAACAGACTCAGACCACATAGACGTAAATAGGTACCGTTGAGAGGTACATATGGTGAATGTTTAGTTAATTGAAGTGTTGAGTACAAATCCACACCACCCATTCAGAAGTCCTGTAGTTTACAATAAGACACTTTAGTAAGTCACTACTCGCAGATGAAGTAATCAACCATATCCTAACAACTAGATATTGAATTGTTTATACAATACAAGGAGGCGTAGAATTGGCAGTGTCATCAGAACATATTCAGTAAAATAACAAACTTTCTCATTATTTATCTGATCTCTGGAACATAACTTAACAAAGGTTCTTGGATAGAATTATAATGGAATGTTTTTTGCGTTTAAAAATATATATATATATATATTAAAACACAGTTTTATATCATAGAAACAAGGTGGTTTATTATCAAACGGGTTAAAAAGAATATATCTCTTCCACAGTAGAAAATGGAATGGATTTCAATTTCTGGAGAGTTCTTAAAAGTGTATGCAGTATATGATGAGTATCAACTGACCTTCTCTTCTAACTTTCTTCTTTTTCCTCCTCATATGTAGGGTAATATATGCGTATATGTGTATGTACACATGTTTCTTAATAAATATGTGTATATGTATAATTGTATACGTTTGAATGTAATGATATATATGTATTAATATATCTAAATATACACATTTGTGTCTTTGTGTGTATGTGCATGTGTGTGTGTGTGTGTACATGTATGTTAATGCATTTATATGACCCTGTTTGTTTGCATATAAGTGCATATGTGCATGTATGTATGTGTCTGTGCATGTATGTATATGTGCATATATGTCTGTGTGCACGTGTGTGTATGTGCGTGTGCATATGTACAAATGTGTGTTTCAGACTCATAATTGTTAAGAAACGCAATAGTTTGCCGAGCTCTACAAATGGGCCCTTTGTTTTAAAGAAGAAAGGGCACCGAGAAAATATCCCACAGGTTTTGCTACCAATGCTTCTATTGTGAAGTTGAAACTTTCTCATTCCTTAGTTATCCAGCTACAAACCTGTTTGTGAACGTTGACCGAATCCCTTGCAAATACAATAGCAGGCCAGAAATTGCTGTTTTAAAAAAGAACGTTCGACACATCAAAGAAACAATGTTTTCTTTGAGAAAAGACGTTAACAATTAAACTTATTGTTTGGTCCTAAATAACTCCTGTTCGGCTCTAACTACTCCAGATAAACCCACTGTGCTTTGGTTAAACCCTAAGCACTCCAGGCATGCCTAAGTTCTACTTCTCTCTCTCTCTCTCTCTCTCACACACACACATACACACACATATTATATATCGTCATCATCATCATATTGCACAATTGTATTCGTCTCACTTTATTTCGTTTGCCACTTCTTTATTATTAATAATATCTGTAATACCTTGATAGCGTTTTGTCCCATGTTTTCTGTATTAGTTTATCGTATTGTGTATCCGCTAGTACCTTCAGCTTTATAAGCAACTGATGTGACCTACCACACTTACCACACTTACCATCGAAACTGGATTATGCAACCTATAAGGATGGCTGAAGAAGTGGCATGGATTGGCAGTATCGGTAGAGAGTCGGACACCATGCTTTGGCGCATAGAGTTACGGCCGTGCCATTCTGAGTTCATTCTCGCCGAGGTTAATTTTGCCTTTCATCCTTACGGGGTCGATAAAATAAAGCACCAGTAATGCACTGAGTAATTGCTGGCCTTGTGCCAAAATTAGAAACAATTATTTCCTGTGTTGCGCCTGTGTCTTATATTTTTGTCATAGCCATGTTGTTTTTGCTGTATATATATATATATATAAGCAATGTATTTTTAGAACCATTGAGCGAATTACGAATTTTGAATTTAAAGTTAGCTTAAAGTTAACAGCTTCTACGCACGATTTTGACAAAAAAAATATAGTCTGAGTTGGACATATAAGCATCTGAGAGGGAAAAAGTGAACAACGTCACCCGTGGGACTTGAAATCACGAATGCTATAATTACATGAAAGTGACACTCCCTCTTTTTCCGTTAATTTAAGGTATACCAATCAGCCGGGATAAACAAAAAGTCTATTTTTAGAATCGCTGAGCGAATTACAAATGGTTGATGGATATAGGGGTCATAAGTTGGGCTTATATGCTCAGCTCATTCGAATATTTTTCATGATCAAAAGCCTGTGTTGAAGTTATTAACGTTTCATTTAGCACTATATATATCATAATATAATAAAGGGAGGAGTGCGGGACTGCGTCCCGAATATATATATTTTTTATCCTGTTTGTAAAATAAGTTGGATTACTTTGAATAAATAATGAATGAATATTACATAATTTATGTACTAAATTTCGTAAGTCTTGATTAAATATTAATAATTTTATTGCTTATTTCAAGATTCAATTCTTTTAAAATTTTCAAATGTCAGTACTTCCGGTTAATATATAATGGACTCTATATTATATCGCTTATATAAACGTTCATATATTTGCATCGTTATATAACGTTTATATTTCCGTCGCTAATTTTCTCCTTTTTCGTTTTCATAAAAGTTCACCGTAATGCAGTTTATATATAACTAGCAGTTTAACCCGGCGTTGTTCGGGTTTGTTCATTTGCTATGAAAAGTTACATACAGGTAAACGTAGCTTGAAAGCGCATAAGCTTATCAATTAAGTGCATAAAGCAGTTGAACCGGTTATTAATAGTTACGAACCAATTAGCATTTTGGACAATCAATGATGGGTTAATAATCTTCCAATAGCGAATTTAGTCGACCAAAGTTGCAAGATGGTGGCCCTGATGCCGCTGGGGTCAGATCTGTCCACCATGGGTGACCCTACCAGTTTTCCAGACGGCATAGCTCCAACACCTCCAACATCTATAGCACCTCTTTGTAGACGATATTGCATGTCATCCCTTGAGGAGTGTAAGCAAAAAGTCCATTCCTGCTCCCTACGCGGGAACAGGCAACATAAAGTTGGCCATGGGAGATTAGCCAGTTTCAGTCTGAACACTCTGGCAATGAGGTCATGTCTGTTCGAATAATTTTGCCCAGGAAAAAGTTCACGGGTTACATTCCGATTCATATGTCTATAGCATTAATCTGTTATATGAAGTGTTATTTTGCGGGTTGTTATTTGCAATAAGCCGATTGAAAATGCCCCAGATAAGCCGTATGCCAATACGGAACGCTCCACTGCAGTGTTGTCATATAGTGAGTGAAGAGCGACAGAGAGAGTAAATGAATTAAATTATAGAGAGGGGGAATATACGGAACGCTCCATTTGATCATATACATTGTTTCTCTCTCTGCAGTGTTGTCATATAGGGAGTGAAGAGCGACAGAGAGAGTAAAGAAGTTAAATTATAGAGAGGGGGAATGATCATGATCGATTTTTGCCCTTATTGTTGATTGATTTGAAATTTTTTTGCTTCATGACCTTCTCCTGACCAAAAGCAATAATTGTCCCGACTTTGAATAGAATCCCGTGAAAAAAGTTCTCAATTTTGTGTCTCATATTGAGAAAAACAAAGAAAGAAAATTACAAAAAGGACAACAATAAAATATAATGTCTTTGTTGAGAATCATGTAAATAAATGCTTAAGCGTCGTTATTGTTACGTTTGTTGTTTTATAAATTCATCTGTTGCTTTTGAATATTTGTTATTTGATGTAAAATGTAAGTGTGTAAAATGTAACGTTGAGAGAGCAGTATGTATTTAGTGTTATCGGCTTTTTAAATTTTGATATTTGATGTATGAGTGTCGTTGTGACTGTTTGTTGCTTAGATTTCAAAGTTTGTATCGCGTTCCTTCAAAAGAAGTTTTGTCGTTGTTCTAAACTGTAAAGGGTAGTAGACGGAGGCAATAACCTTTTAAAGAGAGTTGCAGAGGAGATTGAGGGTGGAGCAGAGGAAAAGATGAACCTTTTAAAGAGAGTTGCAACATGTATGTAGTTTCATATATTTTGATGGTAGTAGTGAGAGGAATGTAGTGTGTAAGAGAGAGGGTTACAGCATGTATTAGTTTTATTGATTTTTTTTTCATAGAAGCAAGAAATTTTTGGAAAAAATAATATAATTACGCGGTGACCTGCCCTGGTAAATCTGGAGCACATTGGGAAAAAAATCATCAAAATCGGTAGAGAAATGTGGAAATGCATAAAAATCATACACACAGACAGGCATTTACCGTTTTATATATATAGAGATATGGTCTTTTTTTAATGTATCATGGATTACTTTACCAATTACAGAAGACACTGTAACACAGTCTCTCTTCAATTTCTGTGCATGTTCTCAATTACGATTTTATTTGACGCATCATATCTATATGCATATATATTTACGTATAATATCAATATGCACACTACACATGCTAGTATATATAATGGGTGTTTTTTCTGCTAGTATATATAATGTGCGTGATTCAGTGAATTATTGATGATGGTGCCAAAATGAGCACTCGATGCACAGACAAAGTGTATATATTAAAAAAAATGATGAAGTTTCGTTTACACGTAGCTTTCTTTCTTGTGTAACGATCTGTTACGTGCTTGTTGTATGCTGAAAGTTCTGATAACCATATTCTCTTTACTCTTCTGAAATATTCATTCCTGGTTCTCTCTTTAATTATGGTTTCTATCGTATCTGACATTCTCATCCTGTCCAAGAGACCAATAGTTGTCACCTAACTGGAGAGCTTGTATTGTCAAGCTGTTCAGTTTTAGATTTTCAGAGGTCACAACTTGTCCACAATTTGTTTTCAAAAATTCGTATATAGACTCACCAAATTTTATTTCAATGTATGTAGAAATTTGGGGGATGAGGTCTAATTGCTTTTTGATGTGGTTGATATTTGATCTGTACAACTTTAGGTCATTGACAAAGAAAAGATGGGAGATACTTCTAGATCCATTTTTATGGCCAATATGTTTCATCAGCAGGTATGACAGTGAGTTTAACGAGAGGATAAGAGCAGCACTGACAAACTATCACCCTGAAAGATGCCTTTTTTGGTAGTTTAACTCCTAAGGAACAAAGTGGTGAACCAAGTTTTGGTCAGGCGTTCGATAGCAGCTGCTAGGGGTTGTGGGACTTCGGCTAACTGTAAAACCCCGATAATCCACCCATGTGACATACTATCAAATTCCATCTGGTAGTCGAGCCCTACTACAATCAAGTTCCTGTGATTCTTTATTGTTTTTTCTTGAATCATTTTGTTAGTAGCTGCTTTATATAGCCACTCACCTTCTTTCCCCCAGCTTGCTCAGGAGTCATAATGTTGTTGATGGCACAATGATCCGGCAAGAACAGATTGAGGCATCTAGTATATAATTTAAACATGATGTTCTGACAAGCTATTTGGTGGTAATTTTTATTATGTGTGGTGGTTTGGCTGTTTTGGGGAATTAGGTGAGTAATGGCTGTTGATAGCCGGCCGTATGAGATCCCGCCGATAAAAGGTGAGATTCTTAAACCACTAACCTATCATGTAGTCTGGGCCTGTTTCACATTTTCTGTAGAGCTGTTTACAGTATTTCGTTGTCTATTTAGCATTGCCTTTGTTGAAAATGATGGTAGTAGCCCTGCTCTGGTACTTCTATTAATTCAGCTTGCATGTTGAACTCGTCATTTGTTTCCCATACCGATCTCTAGTAGCTCTCAATATGTACGTACATACATATGTATGTATGTATGTACTAACCGAATTACCCGCGCCTTGCTGCGTTTCACACATTTACTTTGTAAGAAAATGATGATTTTTGTTGATAATTTTTGTTATCATAATCTAGTGATGTTTTGCCATAGATAAAATGTCTGAATTAGCCAAATTAAAGAGAGGTACTTTGTTTGTTGATTTACGTTTAATTAATAGAAAAACCCCGTGATAATAGAGGTTCTAATGCTCAAGTTATGGGCTTCCAAAATTTTCACTATAGGGGGGTTTAACCACCATTAGGGTGTCTTAGTATTATTGAAATTTGCTGAAATTTTGTGAATAGGCATCATATCTTATCGTTTACCTATGGTTTAAATTTCATATAAATTGAAGAGAAAAGATTTTCAGCGGAGGTTTGTGCCCCCGGGGAACCCTTTGATTAAAATGAAATATACTTATCCAAGTACCCTGGGCAATTTAGTTTCAGAATATATATGGTTATGGGGGTCTATCTCCGAAAACATATGAGGAGTTCGTGAACAAACAAACAGACACGAACTACAACTTTATATATATATATAGCCGAATTACGCGCAGCTTGCTGCGTTTCACACATTTTTTTTTTTTGTAAGAAAATGATGATTGATTTTAAATCAGTGATATAATTTATGGAGAAAAACTCTGCATTTCAATATTACTCAATGTAAAATGTAATGCATGAAAAATTGGAAAACATTTTTTGTAATATATCAAATCAAAATTACATTATTAAATCTTATTCTTATTTTGTTTCTTTTATATAATTTTTTTCAAAATATCAATTCAAAACTTTTGTGAATAGGCATCATATCTTGTCATTTACCTATGGTTTAAATTTCATATGAATCGAAGGGAAACATTTTTCAGTGGGGGTTTGTGCCCCCGGGAACCTTAATAGGGGGTTTAACCCCCCATTAGGGTGTCTTAATATTATTGAAATTTGCTGAAGTTTTGTGAATAGGCATCATATCTTGTCATTTACCTATGGTTTAAATTTCATATGAATCGAAGGGAAACATTTTTCAGTGGGGGTTTGTGCCCCCGGGAACCTTAATAGGGGGTTTAACCCCCCATTAGGGTGTCTTAATATTATTGAAATTTGCTGAAGTTTTGTGAATAGGCATCATATCTTGTCATTTACCTATGGTTTAAATTTCATATAAATTTAAGCGAAAACTTTTTCAGCGGGGGGTTTGTGCCCCCGGGGAACCCTTTGATTAAAATGAAATATACTTATCCAAGTACCCTGGGCAATGTAGTTTCAGAATTTATATGGTTATGGGGGTCTATCTCCAAAACCATAGGAGGAGTTCGTGAACAAACAAACAGACAGAGACAGACAGGAACTACAACTTTATATATATAGATGTATGTATGTATGAAGAACGCATCCAAAATATGTATATACACATGTACATATGTATGTATATGTGTATATGCATGTGTGCATGTGTATGTATATGCGCGGGGACATAGAAATAGTCGGGCTGGACACCAGATCGCGCGGTTAAACCACTTGGAGTGAAGAACCCCTAGCCTTTGTCAGGGCATTCTTCTAGAAGAAGGCAACGCAGGAAAATGGGATAACTCCGATATAAAACCTGCGGCTCAGTAGTTACCGATGATGTTGATCTTTTCTTCTTTTCAGGTTATAGCTACTGTCGCTCAAAGAGTGGGATTGGCTCAGTGCACAGTCTTTCCTCACTTACAAAAATAACTTCACGCACAGGCATTGCACGATAGAATTAATTAACAATTATTAATAATGGTATATCGTGCAATGACCATACTCGATAACGAGGGGGTAGCCATCATGTATGTATGTATGTATGTATGTATGTATGTATGTATGTATGTATGTATGTATGTATGTATGTATGTAAAAAACCTGCAGCTTCGGAAGCATCCAATGATGTTGACCAGTTCTCCTTTTTGGGTAGTGTTTTCGATGCTCAGAGAGTGGGATTGGTCGAGTGCAAGGCCTTTCTCCACTTAAAAAAGCCTTCAAAGCACAGGCATTGCTAGTTCAGGATATGTTACAGGTTTGTATGGCTGGCCGTAGCCTAAAAGTGCACCAAACTCTATAATCTGACAAGCGATTGCAATACTCTTAGAGTTTGCAGCCATCGTGTATCATGTGTGCGAAATGTCAAGAAGGAAAAACAACATGGGAGAACGATGCAGTACAATGACGTTTTGATGCAGTACAATTCGTTTTAATAATTGATATAGTAGGAAAATCCCTTAATGTTTCGAACGCTAGCCCTTTATTGAAAGATAAAATGAGAGGCAGAAGAAGCAATAGATGAGAGTAAGAAAATAAAGTAACGAATGTTTTCTACGTGAGAAAAGCACGTGTTAGCCGTTTGGATGAGTGCAGGTCAGAGTGTAATTCGGATATGAGAGAGGTATAAAAAGGGAGATAATCATTGCATATATATATATATTTGTGTGCGTATGTGAGTGTGTGCGTGTGTGTATGTGTGTGTGTGTGCGTGCGTGTGTGTACGTGCGTGCGTGTGTGTATCTATTTGTCCGTACAAAGCTGTGAGGGTATGAAGGTTGTGATATGCGTTAGACCATGACGTGAATCAATGTGTGAGTGTGAACATTTGAACATTGAATGTACCAGCGGAGAAAAAGTTTTCAATATATGTCACAGAACATGTCTAAAAGATTAATCATCTTTTTGTTACCTGACGAGTCACACATAACGATGGAGTGAATCACAACATATGTATATATGTTTGTGTATACATGTGTTTACGTGTGCGTATGTTCGCCTGCATGAATGTGTGTGTGTGTGTGTGTGTGTGTGTGTGTGTGTGTGTGTGTGTGTGTGTGTGTGTGTGTGTGTGTGTGTGTGTGTGTGTGTGTGTGTGTGTGTGTGTGTGTGTGTGTTACTAAATTAATACGTAATCTGGATTAGTACATATACACACACAGATACATATATACACACATATGCGTGTTGGGGAGGGGGCTCCGTCTGTTTCGACGACGAGTGCTCCAGATATTCGAACAACGAAATATCTTGTTCGTGAAATTAACGAACACGTGTACCTTTAACGTAATTCTCAGGGAGATTCAGCGTGACATTGTACGACAAGGCCGTTTCTTTGAATTACAGGGAAGCCAGTTCTCTGTGTCTGTCCTACTCAGAAGCAGAGTACGACAGACAGAGATATGACTTCCCTGAAATAACAGGTATGTGAAAATTAATTAATTTTTTTTCTTCCCTTTTTTATTTTATTTTCATTGCCTTAATCATTATTATTACTATTATCACTATTTGTACAAATATGCAACTTAACAATATTCTGCATATCCGCAATTGACAATGCTTTTAATGTTGAAACCGGTATTGTAAATAAATTAATGTTTTCATATCTCTCTGAAAAAGATTTCTTCAACATTTTCTACTGAAAGAATCTTTTTTCTTTTCTACTATTTGTTTTTATATATATTAACTCGTGTGTTACTTTTCTACATACGATATATATATATATATATATATATATAGATACACGATACACACACGATATATATTATATGCTATATGTATATATATATATGTATGTGTGTATAAATATATATATATATGTATGTGTGTGTATAAATATATATACATATGTATATATATATATATATGTATGTGTGTGTATAAATATATATACATATATATATATATATATATATATATATATATATATGTGTGTGTATAAATATATATACATATGTATATATATATATATATGTATGTATGTGTGTGTATAAATATATATACATATGTATATATATATGTGTGTGTGTGTGCGTGTGTGTGTGTGTGCGTGTGCGTGTATGTGTGTATATCCACTCATATACACACAATGCTTGGTGTTAAAATGTTATCAAGATGGTAGAGAAAGCGGAAATGTCCCCCCCCTCTTTAGAACACCGGAAATGTCTGATCAGCAATGGAGAGTGGATTTGCGAACCAAAAACTGTCCTTTTCTAGTAAATGAATATAATATAATTAGCAAATATAAACATTGTGAGACAGACACAATATTTCCGAGACCCCTTGCTTCTTTCTATTCTGGACTACAAATATTGTCCTTTATATATTCAGGATTGAAACAGATTGTAAAAGAATGAAGCGAACCGTCAAAACATGCAGTATTGTATATTAAAAAATCCCTGAATATGAGGAGGGGATGTCTTGTTCGTTTTGATCACCAGCTTCTTCAAATATTTTGGTCACGTCTTTCAAAGGAAGTTTTTCATTAAAGTGTTAAATGAACACTATAATGACCTAATGACCTGGTGAATTAGACGTGCCTGACACTGTTGCGTTGACCTATGAGTCGGTTGGTTATGAATAGGGTATTGACGTCACGTTTTTTATGGAGGCGTTGAGTAAACCATTAATTACAATGACTACAATATTGGTATAAACTTAGTAGACTCCATGACTTTTTCTCTTTCACTGTAGCAGTAATAGAATTCCATTTTTCACTTAATTTGTGAACTGCATTCTCTTGCTATGCAAAGGAATGCTATACTGCTATTCTGATACATGTCTACTATACTAATACCGTGTCAACAAAGAGACTATGTGTGCCCACGCCAGCTGTTAGAAATAGCAGTTAAATTACCTTAAATTACACCTTACTCTATTTAAAGATAATGTAGCCGTGGATATACACAAAAAACGGGGTGGCCATAGCTCGAATGCTGAAACGGAGGTGACCTTGGACTAAACAATAACTATACTGATAACTAATAAACTAATAATTGTACTCTATTTATAGTCAATATACTTCACTCAACAACTCAGTTCTCCTAGATATAACTAGGCACCACCATATTGTGGTACAATTTTCTGTACTGTATTCATGACCAAGAAACTTTACTTTCAAACAGTTTATCTAGCTATCAGTAGATATTATTGTGTCGTATAGTAGTTTACCAACTTATATGTCAATTGGTACCACAGGGTAGTATAGTTCGTTGTGCTGTGCCTGTGATCAAGATATTGAGCTATCAATAGTTGTGAATAGCTACAGACATATAGCTTAGACATATAATTCACTGTACTGTTTCCATGGTAAACAAGAGCCATTTATCTTGGTCACATGACACAGTACAGATGGCTATACCACTATGTAGCACTATGTGCTTATTTACAGCCAAGTGGAGTGGTTGTTGATTGGGAAGTAACTTGCTGGTCTGATAGTGAATGAGTCGATAAGTTAATATACAAAAATGTTTGTGTTGCTTTAAAACAATTTAACTCTTTCGAAACTAATCAATCCTTTACCGCTAAGTTTTGCTTTAAAGGTTTATGAATATTGGTCATTCATTTCAAACTAACAAAACAGAAAATAGAATAAATGTATAATCCTCTGATAGTTGCCATATTTTAATAAACTAAACTATTGGCCTTCCTTAGATAATATAATGAAATACATTATTCTATTTTCTTTCCATAAGATATAAATCGAAATACAATCTAATGTTCGCTTATCGCAGGAAATCTATTTGTGTGAATTGTTAAAGCTTGTAACTGTTTATTTAGATAATCGATCAGATCTGTATTTGCTAGACGATTGTCAATCAAACAGACATTTACGGAATTCTTGACTGACATAAAGTGACAAAATGGCTGACAATTAATTGCCGATTGTTGAAGCAGGTAAATAGCTCTGACCAGCAATTCTAAATTGAATTCTATCAACGATATCCGACTAGACTTGTTTCTAAATACAAACTGCAACAACATTGTTATGAAAAAATTGTTACTGCGTAATGTTTATTGACTTAAATCTTATTAATCTTGTCAAGATGTTCAACTCAAGCCATATACTGTTATCTCAAGTGGACTAACATATCAGAGATTTGTGGCAATGTGTCAGTTTGTACATAAGCTTGAAAATGTATATATACTAACATGCATACGTGTATGTATACCTGAATGCATGTGTATGCCTGTAAATAATAAATCTGTTAAGCACGTAGACACTCTTTTAGTTTCATGATGCTCCCACTAAGGACAAAGATATATTGATTTCTGATTCATTTAGCTATAATATTTTTGTTGTTATATACATACATATAAAATGAATAACATAACATAACTATTACCAAATTTATAACAAAAACTACCATTAGCACTTCTAACTTCGACCAGGACTTAAAATGCTCAAAACTTTCAAAACTGAACAAATGAAAAAATATAATACAAATTTAACCACAAATCAATATGACTCCTTGACTCTAATCGTTTAGCTAATAACATATTTTACGAATACGCAGTTAATATAAACGACACACATTACATTGAAATGACTTCTAACCCTTTCGAATTTCGGTATAATTCGGGTATCCGTAATAAGAAAACAACGAACATTATTAACCCACTACGTCTGAAATTTGAAAATTTAATCCAAATTTTATAATATAATTCGGGAAAGCTTGTTCTTGTACTGAAAATAAGAAACTTTGTAATGTGTGTACTACAGAGTATTTGAATCAACGCTTCGAGCGAGTTTCTTCCTGTATCCACAGAACATTTAGAACCTATAAACATTTCGAACCACTTAATTTTTTTCTGGCGTTAATATGATTTTTCTATTGCTTTACTCTTTATTGTTTTTACCATCATTTTCCATCCTATTTCCATTCTCAGACCTTCTTTATTAACATGATCCATTGCACGTTTACCCCGTTTTTCTAAGTATTAATTAGTCTAGGAGTTTAAGTATTTATTCATTTACTATCATACTATACATTCTACGTTATTTTTCACACCCACCTCTACTTCAATATATATTAGAATTCTTCTAATGGCCATCTGCTCACTATTTTGTCTACCTTACCTCATTCATTATATTTATTCCCATCTTCATATACGTTCTAATATTCAGAATTCGCCTTAGTGTATAACTCTTTCATAAATTTATTTATTTACCAAC
>CAXHJY010000062.1:20000-25000 GCA_964016885.1 Eledone cirrhosa
TAAAGTGTATCAAAGAGAGTAAACCTACCTATACAGGGAAAAACAAAATAAGTGCAAAATGAAATAAAAATCTATTGGGATGTCTCTACAAAGATGTGTCGAAAATAGCAAAGCTACCTATACAGGGAAAAACTAAACAGGTGTAAAATAAAATAAGAAGTTACAGGGATGTCTTTACAAAAATATGTTGAAGAGAGAAAGCCTACCTACACAAGGGAAAAAATATCAAATAAAAAGTTACCAAGATGTTTACCAAACCTGTCTATACTCGGAATATCAAAAGTTACCGAAAAGTTGGCATGTACATGGAAAAAGTAAACAGGTGTAAAATGAAATACAAAACAGGAATTGAAATGAGATAAAAAGTTATCGGGATGTCTACTAAAATGTCTGGAAACAGGAAACATTACCTAAACACGGTAAAACATATAAAATAAAAAGTTGCCGACATGTTTACTAAAGTATGTGAAAGTCAACAAACCTATCTTCATACAGGAAAGGCAAAACAAGTGTAAAATGAAATAAAAAAGCTACACGGATGTCTCTACAGAAATGTGTATACCTACACACGGAAAAACAAAACGGATGTTAAATAAAATAAAAAAGTTACAGGGATGTCTTTACAAAAGTGTGTTGAAGATAGTAAACCTCTCTACGAGGAATATCAAAGGTTACCGAAATGTCTGTACAAAAGTGTGTTGAGGACAACAAACCTACCTACACACGAAAATACAAAACATGAATTGAATGAGATAAAAAGTTATTAAAGTGTGTGGAAACAGGAAACATTACCTAAACACGGTAAAACAAAATAAGTGTAAAATGAAATAAAGATCTATTGGGTTGTCTCTATAAAAATGTGTTGAAGATAGCAAACCTACCTACAGTAGGAAGAACATATTAAATAAAAAGTTACCAAGATGTTCACCAAACATCTCTACACCGAAATGTCTGTACATGGAAAAACCAAACAGGTGTAAAATAAAATAAAATGATACAGGGATGTCTTTACAAAAACTAGGTTGAAGAGAGCAAACCTACCTATACAGGAAAATACAAAACAGGAATTGAATGAGTGTATAGAAATAGATAGGAGGGTGAAAACCTTCAACTGAGCTAGGCCAGAACCTGCCACCCCTTTCAACCTTCTCCGTGTATAGGGAGAGAGATATGAGGGTGAAAACCTTCACTTGAGCCAGGCCAGAACCTGCCGGCCCTTTCAACCTTCTCCGTGTATAGGGAGAGAGATAGGAGGGTGATACCCTTCACTTGAGCCAGGCCAGAACCTGCCGGCCCTTTCAACCCACTACATATACTGCATATACACACTTACATAGAACACAGAATATTCACACACACATACACACACACATACATACACACATACATGTACCCAGGCACACATGCACCCAGACACGCACATACACACACATACACACATTCAGACTCACATACACACACAGACACACACACACACATACTCGCACACAGGCACACACACGCACTCAGACACATATACACCCAGATGCACACACACACACACTCAGACAGACACAGACACTCGCATATACACACTCAGACACACACGCGCACTCGCACTCACACACACACACACACACACACACACACACACACACACACACACACTCAGACACAAATACACCCAGATACGCACACACACATACACACAAACACATATACATACACCCAGTCATACACGCACACACACACACACGCAGGCACACGCACACGCACATACATAACCCAGACACACACATACACCCGGACACGCACAGATATACACACAGACACACACACACACACACACACACACACACACACACACACAACACACATACACCCGGACACGCACACACACAAACAAACACACACACACACTTATGCTAAACATGTCGCTACGATTCGGAAATCCGAGCAATATCGTAATGGACATTGAAAGTGTGATATTCCTAAATACGACACTTGAAAAGTTTACAGTAATTTATAGTTAAACTGAAATTTAGTAGAGACTCTATATTTATACTAGATAGAATGATGCAAATTATTATTCTTCACTTGATTTTCTCTCGTCTGAAGGCATAATAGATTTAGTAGATTTAATAGATTTCAAGTGTCTTTCGTGTGTAAAATTGCTGTGGTTAGCACAAGACAAAATGGAGGTTATCCAGCATAGTACCAACTCATTGATGGTTCATTGACTTCAGCGCACAAATAACCTTCGTGATATGTAACGCCGGCATTGGTGTCGGTGTAAGTGCCGGCGTTGCTGGGCTGTGTGGTTAACAAGTACGCTCTACAACCTCATGGCTTTGTTTTCAGTCCATCTAAGAAATTTCGTTTACAGGAACTATGCAGAATCCTGTCGTATATATGTATGTACCATGGGCCCAGCACTATGTGTCAATAATTGTCACAAGTGTAGTGTTTGTACCAGAGTTTTCAAGTCGTTGGCTGGACTAAAAAGTCACACTCGTTCAGCGCATTGGTAGGGGTTCTCCTACATGGATATAAAGTAGTGGCCGTACTCGAAAACGAGTTGGCAGCCACCACCATATATATATATATATATATATATATATATATATATATATCCGGGAGCTTCCAACAGACATGGTCACATTCTTTTAAGGGTATGTCAATATTTGTTTATAAAACTGATCTATATTATATTTTATCTGATGAAAGCGCACCATAATTTGCTTTGGTGTCCTTGAAATATGTATAATGAAATAAATATGGTTTCATAAACATAGTTTCCATTTATTAATATATTGTATATATATATATATATATATATATATATATATATATACATATATACGAACTTATATTATATACGTATTTGTGGTCACACATACACTGATATGCTTGCCCTCATATATGTACTTACGCACACATTTTCACTATACACATGCATTTGTACATACACACACATGTACATTTATGAGTGAATATACACACATTTATACACATACCCTAACTATATTACCTTTTTTTTTATATATATCTCTTGCATTACTTTTTTTTTTTTTTTTTTTTTCCCGTTAAACTTTTGCCTTTCTTGAGGAGATTTTTCAAATATTTCACTATGTTTTAAATTGCCTTGTCCGATGAACGAATGGGGACGTTTTTTGTATTCATCTTATTCGGGAAAATGTCTTATTTGGTAATGAGGTAATTATATTGTATTGTTTATTATACATTAAATTTAGCTCTGTAACTTACATAGAGCACTCTTCATCCCTATGACTTTTTCAATTTTCAATGGAAACTTCAATACGTATATATATATATATATATATATATATATATATATATATATATATATATATATATATATTAGAGAGTTAAACAAGATTCAATGAGTACATCAAAGAATGAGTTTTACGGTAGATTGAAAGCACTCTACAGAAAGATATTTTCCAGAGTTATTAATATTAAATTGAAATATTAATCACTACCTTCATTAAATCTTAACCATTTAACATGTCAGGGTATGTCATGTATCATTTTATTTTATCTGATGAGGACGTACTATTGAACTTGATTCAAGTACCTCTGAAATATGTATAATAAAATTTTATTGATCACAAGAAGATCTATTTTATTAATATTTGAATTTAATATTATATATATATATACATATATATATAAACAATGAGTTATATATTTTATTGATAAGTATTCAACAGAGTTATTTTCATAACAGTTATTAAGCACTCTACAGTTAAATTTTATTAGACGTATTATAATATTAACAATAGTAATAAATGGAAAATATCACTACTTCAAATATTATATTTTATCTGATGAAAGCATACTATAATTTAATATCCTTGAAATATACATATAACAAAATAAATATGATGCTATAGTGATATTTTCCATTTATTACTATTTTTAATATTATATATATATATATATATATATATATATATATATATATATATATATATATATACTGTACCCTCGGCATTCGTGATCCCGGCCTATTGGATGCCCCTTCGCATAAGAACTCCTTTTTTTATTATATTTTACGTTATAGTTTGGCGTTTATAGGCATTTTTATAGGCCAATATTCACGGTTATTCATTCTTCACGGGTATTCTAGGATCGTAACCTATCACGAAAACCGGAGGACAACTGTATATATATATATATATATATATATATATATATATATATATATATACATCCATATATATATATATATATATACATCCATATATATAAGGTTAGCTATGCCTTCCATTAAAGTTTATTGTACTGTCCCCTATATGTTGGTCCTTGTGGCCAATAAATGAAACCATTATTATGGATTGGCAGTATTGATAGAGGGTCGGACGTCATGCTTTGCAGGAAAGATTACGCCCCTTTATGATCTAAGTTCAATTCCCGCCGAGGTGGATTGGCAGTATCGGTAGGGGGTCGGACGCCATGCTTTGACGCATAGTTACGGCCCTTGCCATTCTGAGTTCAAATCCCGCCGAGGTTAACTTTGCCTTTCATCCTTACGGGGTCGATAAAATAAAGTACCAGTAATACACTGGGATAATTGCTGGCCTTGTGCCAAAAGTAGAAACAATTATTATTTATTAAAATATTTTTTGAGGATGTATTTTTTAAATTTATATTTGAATTGCATGCCTTCTCTTATTAACTTTATTAGTTTTCTTTACTGCTTATGATATGTTTTTCAATATACTTAACAATTACTTGTATACATATGTATACATATATGCATATACATAAATATATACATATATAAATACATTTATATATATATATATTTATATATCTGTGTGTGTGTGTATATATATATATTAACTACACTACACAATGCTAGAGAATTCACACTGTATGTATGCACACTCTAAATTTTGATATAAATCGCTACGCCATTTCATCCTTACGGGGGCGATAAAATAAAGTACCAGTAATACTCTGGGTATTTGCTGGCCTTGTGCCAAAAGTACAAA
>CAXHJY010000062.1:27500-32500 GCA_964016885.1 Eledone cirrhosa
TACGTTTTTATCTTATTTATTTTTCCCATTTTTCTTCGATCGCAAATTCACACAATTGGGGGAGGGGGGGGGGGTGTTGGGGGCTCGTTAAATTTTTAATCTAGCGCAAAATTATATTTAGATGAAAAAAAAAATTATAAATATAAATAAATATTTACTATTTCATTAATAGAATTATGGTGTGTTTTACTAATTTATCAATACCTTGTCTTTCATCTTACATATTCAGTAATCCACTGATACCATATGTTTACAATCACTAATTTACTAATCTAATAATTTATTATGTATTATTTTGATCAGTGTATTTAGTAATTTAACGATATCATCAATCTTTTAAAATAATGTTTAAATTTTTAATATCTTCTATTGATTTCTGATCTAAAAACTTAAAGAAAAAAAAGAAATCAATTTAATCGATTTGTTGTATTTGTGATAAAATTGGCATTTCTTGCTGATGTTGTTAATTTTTCTTGTATTTTCTGTTTATGTTTTGTTGTTTACATCCCGCCGAGGTTAACTTTGCCTTACGGGGTCGATAAAATAAACTACAAGTCACGTACTGGGGTCGATTTAATCGACTTTCCTTTTCCCCAAATTACTGGCCTCGTGCCTATATAAGAAACCATTTTGGCAGAATCGGTAGAGGGTCGGACGCTATGCTTTAACGCATAGAGTTACGGCCCTTGTCATTCTGAGTTCAAATCCCGCCGAGGTTAGCTTTGCCTTCCATCCTTACGGGGTCGATAAAATAAAGTACCAGTAATTTGCTGGGATAATTGCTGGCCTTGTGCCGAAAGTAGAAACAAGTATTATATATGTTAGTGTTGGTGTTGTTGTCGTTGTCTTAGTCAGTAAGAAGGGCAGAGTTTCCCTGATCCTTTTAAAAGTCCCCTAAGACAGCTAAAGGAGAGCTGTATGAACCGTTCCTCAAGTTTGCGACCTAGTCCGAATGCTTTCAAAAGAGTTGCTTTCACTAAGTCTTTTTTGTTAAACCAGACAATTAGACTAATTAAGTGTACCCATCTTTTATACCTTAAATTCTCTGGGATTCGAACTCAGAACACCTGAAAAGTATAACGTAAGTTAAACCCACCTATACTTAACGACTTAACCACTCCCCCTACTTACAAGGGTCGCCTGAAACGTTCATTGGAGGACTATGAAGGATTGATGCTAGAGCTGTGAAATATCACATGCATTAATGTTCAACTCTGTATGTGTGGATGTTTGTAATTCTGTGTATGTGTATGTATCAGTGTACCTGTGTACATGTGTGTGTCTATGTGAGTGTATGTGAGTGCGTGTGTATGTGAGGGCATGTGTATTTTTCAGAATGTGTATCTGTGTATGTATGTGTCTCTTAGTGTGTGAAGGGTGTGCGACTGTGCGTTTATGTGTATGTGTCTGTGAGTGTCTGCGTATGTTTTGCATGTGTGTCTATGTGAGTTAGTGTATGTGTGTGTGAGAATGTGTAGGTGGGTGAGTGTATGTGATTGTGTGTCTATGCGAGTATGTGTGTGTGTGTATGTGTGTCTATGCGAATATATGTGTGTATGTGTCTGTATATGCGAGTATGTGTGTGTAGGTGAGTGTTTCTGTGAGTGTTTCTGTGAGTGTATATGTGTGTGTATGCGTGTGTGTGTGTGTGTGTGTGTGTGTGTGTGTGTGTATAAATGTGTGTCTGTGCGAGTATGTGTGTGTATGTGTCTGGCTATGCGAATGTGTGTATATATGTGTGTGTGTACTCGTGTGTATGCAAGTGTAGATATGTGACGAACAGTAAGTTGATGTTCCATACCAAATTGGTGTGTATGTATGTGTGTGGCTATGCGAATGTGAGTGTATATGTGCGTGTGCACAAGTATGTGACTGTCTGTACGAATGTGTGTGTGTGTGTATATATATAAATGTGTGTGTATGTGAGTGGACTTGCGCGTGTATGCAAGTGCATATATGTGTGTGTACGTGTGTGGCCCTGCGCGTGTATGCAAGTGCATATATGTGTGTGTACGTGTGTGGACCTGCGTGTACGTAAGTGCATATGTGTGTGTGTGTGTGTGTGTGTGGACCTGTGCCTGTATGCAAGTGCATATATGTGTGTGTGTGTGTGTGTGTGGACCTGTGCCTGTATGCAAGTGCATATATGTGTGTGTGTGTGTGTGTGGACCTGTGCCTGTATGCAAGTGCATATATGTGTGTGTACGTGTGTGGACCTGCGCGTGTATGCAAGTGCATATATATGTGTGTGTATGTGTGTGGACTTGCACGTGTATGCAAGTGCATATAATGTGTGTGTGTGTGTATGTGTGTGGACTTGCGCATGTATGCAAGTGCATATATGTGTGTGTACGTGTGTGGACTTGCGCATGTATGCAAGTGCATATATGTGTGTGTGTGTGTGCGTGTGTACTCGTGAGTGTATGCAGGTGTATATATGCGAATGTGTGTACTCGTGTGTGTATGCAAGTGTATATATATAAGTGACGAGCAGTAAGTTGATGTTTCATACGAAATTGGTGTTTGGGGGCGTGTATGTATGTGTGTGTGCATGTATGTGTGTGTGTGTGTGTGTGTGTGTCTGTGTGTGTGTCTGTGTGTGTGTGTGTGTGTGCGTGCGTGCAAGAGAGACTGTGTGTGTTTCGTTTTTGTTTGTTTTACTCTTTTTTTCCCCCGAAAAATTGTTAATTACGTATGCAAGCCCAGTAGGTGAATTAATTATTGGATTTAAACAGAGATAAGACCTTCTAGAAATTCGTGTCCACATTGAAAATTGGTGTCAATTAATCGTAACGTAGTTTTAAAGCTGGAGCTTAACAATTCTTGGCATGTTAAATTTTAGTGTTTGCCGTGAAAATAAATCGTTAATTAGATGTAGCATGTTTACAGAAATATGGATGCAGCGTCGTTGAATGATGGCTCATGGTTAATATGTTGTCTTTGAAAGCATTAAGGTCTAAAGTTCTACATACTCCTACTTCGCCCCGAGTTCGATCCGACTATTTACCATAGCTTGAGAGGAGAAATTGGAACTTATTGAGTAGAAAGATCAAAAGTGTTTAAGGGTCTGTCGGTGTGTCGGATCAATGGATAGATGTATGGATTGTATATGTAATTGAAAGAAAATACCCCCAGCTCCCTTTCTTTATACATTGTGGTACACTGGCTCTCCCTGAGATGTACATTAAAGATACACGTCCCTGATCTGAGACTTATGAGGGGAAATTATTGTGTTGCTAGATGAAAACTCTGAAAATATGTTGGGTGTATGGATGAAAAGGACCCAGCCTTCTTAAACACTGTGGGACACTGGATCTCCCTGAGACGTACTTTAAAGGTTCACGTCTCTGACCTGAGACTGGTGAGGGGAAATTATTGAGTTGGTTGATAAAAAACTGTTTGGAAGTCTGTTGGATGGATAGATCGATGGTCTGTACCTGTAATTAAAAAAAGACCCCAGCTTCCTTATACAATGTGGTACTCTGACTCTCCCTGAGATGTACTTTAAAGGTATGTCTCCGAACTGAGCCTTGTGAGGGGAAATTGAGTAGATGGATTAAAACTCTTTGGAAATCTGTAGGGTGAATGGATGAATTGCACCTTCAATGAAAAGGACCCAGCCTCCTTAAATACTGTATTTCTTTGTATTTTCTTGGTCCGTCAAACTTTGCGTTTGCTCTACACATCCACGTGTGCCCGAAAGACTTGCTTAAGTGGGGGTTTCTTTTTTTTATAGAAAGAACGAAACGGAGTTCCATGTACATTGAATCTCCCTGAGACGTACTTTAAAGGTTCACGTTTCAGACATGAGGAGTCTTGTCAGAGGAAATTATTGCGTAGATGAAAACTCTTTAGAAATCTGTTGGGTGTATAGATGAATTGTACCTTAAATGAAAATGACCCAGCCTCATTAAATATTGTGGGACACTGGATCTCCCTGAGACGTACTTTAAAGGAACACGTCTCTAACTTGAGACTTGTGAAGGGAAATTATTGAGTTGGTAGATGAAAACTTTGGAAGTTTGTTGGATGGATGGATCGATGGATGGACTGTACCTTAAATAAAAAATACTCCAGCTTCCTTAAACACTGTGGTACACTGAATCTCCCTGAGACGTACTTTAAAAGTTCACGTCTCAGACACGAGCCTTGTCAGGGTAAATTATAGAGTAGATGAAAACTTTTTAGAAATATGTTGGGTGTATGGATGTATTGTACCTTAAATGAAAAAGACCCAGCCTCCCTAAATACTGTGGGGCACTGGATCTCCCTGAGTCGTACATTAATGGTACATGCCTCTGTGAAATGCACAGCCACTTACACTACTATAATGCAAGTTTACTTTCTGTGGATAAGTTTCTGCATTCGATCCTATATGAGTCGCGTATTGGACAAATGCCCTTAACTTGAGTGAAACTGGGTAGCGGGAAACTGGGTAGTCAGACACTGGGTAGCAGGTGACTGTGTGATATACAGAGAAGTGTGATGGACGTCATGTCACATTCATTGCCACCCTGGAGCGAAACACTGGCCTGGAAACTCTCACAGGAACTGGAAATAGCAATAATGAACCACGACGATGTGTAGAAAAGGGAGCCCTGCCCTTTAGCCCGAGTGGAAACCCAGTTTAAAAATATAATGACCATCTTCCCGTTCCGCGGTGGTAAACCCCTCGTCTGGGATGCCACTTGCAGCGATACTTACCCCAGCCGCAACCTGGTGCAGTCTGCGACTAAACCAGGTTCTGCTGCACGTCGGGTTGAGGAGCAAACTTTCAAACTCTCCAAGTACCGGTCACCTTCTGGCAGGTTTGCGATCGAGCCCCTAAAAGTGGAGACTTCTGGTGTCCTTGGGCCTAGGGCTACCTCCCTACTCACAACCATAGGCGCTGAGCTGGCCAGCCGCATGTTTGAGCCTCGCGAGATGGAATGGCTTTTCCAGCGCATCTCTCTTACCATCCTCCGGGGAAACGCCTTCTCCATTCTGGCCGCCGGGGCTGT
>CAXHJY010000063.1:22500-25000 GCA_964016885.1 Eledone cirrhosa
AAACCAGATTTTCTTCGATACTTTTATATCACGTGACCTGGGAAATTGATAACGCCATGTTATAATAGTGTGCAGAGCGTATTTTGTATGAATTGTGAGTTGATAAGCTGAAAGCAGGAATCGGCATTAAGCCTGGTAAGTATTGTATGATTGTTTGTCTATTTCCATGTTTGTGCAGGTTTTTCCTTTTAGGTTTGTTCCACGACTTGTTCCAATTTGAAAAATTCGGTTTCTATAATTATAATTAATAATCATAACAGCAATTTGAGATGTTATTTCCTAAAATTTCACCTGTATATTCATTGATTTCTTAATATAATTTGATTTACATGTAGTCAGCGCTAACAATCGTAAGAATTTACCGCTCTAAATCGTAAACAGCCGATAGGAAAAAATACTGTCTATAAATACCGCAGTAAATTTGTATGAACTCCTGGATTGGTAGAATAGTAGCGGTATGATGTAGGAAAAAGTGCGAGAGGGAATGTTGATGTTCGGAGAAAATAGTAACAGTATGAAGTAGACTGAAGTGCAAGACATGTTACTCTTGTTTGTAGTAAGGCCGTTTCTTTCATTACACAGATAACCTAAGATGAGAATCTATCACTGAAATCGCGGACAGAAATATATATTATATAAAAATATGATAAGGGTAATTAGTGGTATAATGCTTAACACGATACAATCCTGAATACCAAATATATGTCAATGTAGATAGTGCTTGTTAGTTTAAAATAACCCTGTTAATTCCTCTTGTGGCAAGTTGTTAATTAGAAAACGGTATGTTTAAACTCTGATATCTAATATAGACACATCTTTAAATTTGAGACATGGTCCAATATAATATATCGACTACTGTTCTTGCCATCCAGAAATGGCTTTTGTCATCGTATAGGGGGTTAGAAACTGATTCTTGACGGTTTCCAGCCTCTTTTTCTAAAGACACCGAACAACAATTCACGATGCACCATTGCTTTGATCATTGGCCTCTTGAAGCCCTGGTTCTGAGGTTAACCAATAACAACAAATGAAATTGTATTAAATTACAGATAAATGTTCTGATCATGTTTTCATGTTTTATTCATAGTAATATATATGGGGGCTTCTCTTCATTTATCATATCTGTTCACTCCAGCTGTTGTTCAAGCAAGAATTATGCATGTTTAAATTCATAGAAAGGATATTCAAATTTCGCGTATTAAAACATATCAATTTGTAGAATTTAAAGGATTAATTTCACTTTTTAAGACAAGATTTTACATTTACCCGTTTGGCCTTCTGAAATGATTCATGAAAGTAAAGATATAATAATATCCATGTCTTTCACCGAACAATTCAACATCTGAGATTATGTTCCCATGTTGTTGAATTGTTTCAAGAAAGACATGGATATTATTCTAACTTTACATTCATGAATCATTGTTTAAATATAGCATGCAGCTCGAGTTACTCTTAAATTTAAATCTAGAACAAAGTACAACGGAGGAATAGTTTAGATCAATATATATAAAGGGCGAATTGCATTTGATGTTAAACTAATCGTTGATTTCACTGCCCATGTCGTAAAATAGGCTAGATAGTAAATTAGTAGGAAGGCTCTATTGAGTTTAAATATCGAAAATCAACTAAAAGATCATTAATTTGAATTACATTGATATGCGGAATATATGACGAAATAAACAGACCCTCCCAAATCATTTAGATGGTATGATATTTCGAATACAGGTAATATATAGGAATTTAAAAGTCATTTGCATATATAATTGGACTGTAACCCGAAAATGTGAAGCGTGTACTTTGCAATGTGTTTTATGCACAACCTGCAACATATTTTATATAAGTATATCTCTATATATATATATATATATATATATATTGGTAAACGGAATAGAAAATGCTGACAAATTGTTCACAGTTGATAAATGGTTTAATTAGGAATAAAAGAGTATTAGTGATTGTATGGGTTATTATTCAGTTGTGGTTTTAAGTTTTTAAGTTTTTACCGGTTGCGCATTTCTAAATGCTTTTCAAAAATAATTTTGAGATAGAGTGTCCGTGCTGTTTGCTCTGATCTGTATATATATATATATATGTGTGTGTGTGTGTGTGTGTGTGTGTATCTGTGTTTATGTATATATATATATTTGTGGATGTCGTTCTGACTCCAGCTTACTTAATATTTAAAGTTAATTAACTTTCTAGTCGTTTCTATGTATACAGAGGGAACGATTATCATTTAATCGTTTACTGTTGCCTATATATTTAAAGCATACTAAGTTACATGCTAAAACATCTGTTTTACTTTAAATATACGAGACTTAGCTAAATATATTTAGTTAGGGGAAAATGCATTACAATTTTCACTAAAAGCATGTTATTTTTAAACGTATTACTTCATTCTACCCTTTCAATTTGAACAGATTTTTAAGTGGGAATAAATTAAATGTTAAGAGATTCAACATAAAATAATGTACGTTATAGCAACAGCTTTGAATACAGA
>CAXHJY010000063.1:27500-45547 GCA_964016885.1 Eledone cirrhosa
TTGTGTATGTATTTATTTATTTATTTATTTATTTATTTATTTTATTTTATTTACTTATTTATACTTCTCTTAGGTCAGTGTTGTTTGTTTGGGTGTTGTTGTTATTCCATTCATTCTTTCTGTTTAGTCTTGGCCTTCTAATTTCTATTTCACTGGCCTCTCTGATTTGCCTATCTGCTGGGTCATTTCTATGTTTAGATAATATTCTAATTTCTATGTTGTCTATGTTACCGTCATGTTGTTGTCTAGCATGTTCGTATAGTACCGACCCGTTTTTTCGTCCTTTTAGTTCCCCCCAGTGTTGGTCTATCCTTTCACCTATGCTACGAGCTGTTTCACCTATGTATGTTGTTGTCATGTTTCTGCAAGTACTCTCTGTACATCTTATGCTATAGACTACGTTTCTAGTTTTACAGTTTATCCGGGGGTTTACCTTACATATGATACACTTCCTATTGGTACAGAGGGTTTTCTTAAAAGGGTAGGTTTTGCTGATCAGGGATTTTATGGTGGTTTCTGGCTTTTCTACCACCTTAATTTTTAGGTGGGTCTTTCTCAAGGCCTTTCTACACTGGTTAGCTAATTTCCCTCCGGGAGTAGCGTCCACATACATGACATTCTGGTATCTCTGAATGTCGTACCATGAGGTGGCTTTCCCTATCTTATATCTAGCCCTATCTAAGCTATTCCATGATTTGCTCCTGTATAATGGGCAAATTCCTTTCATGTCCAGTTCTATGAGGGTCTTAAACTTCTCCATGGCTCCTTCGTATACTCTAACTCTGTCTCTTTGGTTGTAGCCAGAGAACTGCATGCGGTTGATGAAGTGTTGGATGTGTCTTTCCATTTCTGTTAGGTCGCACTTCATCACTCGTACCAAATCTGCAATCAGAATATTAAACTTAGCACTACTGGACATTTCTGAGTTTTTGAGTATTAGGTATTTGGAGACCATGGGTTTAGCATAGTGTGAGTGGAGAATTTGGGCTCTCTCGTCTATAGTGTTAATCCAGAGTTCTGTGTCTAATACAGGTAGTCTATTGTTAGGGTGTTTGGAAGGGAAGTCGATAGTTACAGTTATACTCTGGTGTATGGAATTAGTTATCTGCTGGATGCTTTCCATCGTGCTATGTTCTAAATCAAACGTGTTAGTGCTTTCTAACGAGAGTACATGATGAGGTCTATGTAGCTCTCATTAAGGAGATCTTTAAGTCTCCTTTCCCACCATACCATGAAAAGGTTGGCAACATCACCAGCTATGCTGAGGCCAATGGCTGCTCCCTCATTTTTGGTGTAGATCTTCTCGTTGAACTTAAATATGTGGCCTTTAGTGTAGTTTTGATACTATCCCTTATAGCATGTGCGACCATTTTTCTTACCTGATCATTGTTTTGGGGGGTCTGTATAGCTTTGGTCCACCCAATCCACCTTTCCATAGGAGTCTTTTTTGCCATTGAGGTTATGGTGGGGGGTCTACCTCTTATAGGTCTACTGGGGCAGAAACGTCTAAGGTCATGGCTGTCTAGGTAGTCAGTGTTGTAGGTAAGTCTAAGTAGGAGGCCCAGTTCGTCTGTGTCGACGTCGCAGAACTCCACCTCACTCTCAATGATCATCTCCACACATCTTTTCACAGCAAAATCAATGTTAATGGATGGGTACAGTGACACCACATCCATGCTGCATATTATGCAGTTGGATAGGTTCCTGTTTTTGTTGCACTCACTGATTCTGCTGAGGGGGTCCTCTGTACTGTCACATACATCTGGGGACATCTTGATTATGGGGCGTATAACCATTGTGAGGAAGTAGGAGATCCTGTAGTTACTAGCTATATTAGCTCCGCATACGGGTCTTGTTGGTGGTCCTGTTGTCGGGTCGTCGACTGTCTTGTGGGCTTTGCGGAGCCCATACAAGGGTGGTATGCCATTGTTAGCCGTCTGGAAGTTGTTGGCAGTGCGTCTGCTTGGCTTTAGGATGTCAGTCCACATCATCATGTGAGCGTTGAGGATTTTCTCTCTCCCATTGTGTGTTTGTTGTGCAATTTCGCTCGTGTTGGTGATGTGGGGTTGCATAGCCTTGATATAGTTCGGCATGCTATCTATTGACATCCTACCAGACTTATCCGTGGGTAGACATACTACCTCACCATCCCTTGTGCGCTGCTTGAGACTAACCAAGCCTTCTACAGGTTTCCTCCCAAGTTGTTGGGCCTCTGGTCTGCTCTGTCTCTTAGTATACCTGTCTACTATTTGTATAATCTTATTTCTAGCTATGGTGAACTGTGCCTCTGTCTCGTCATCTATTTGTTGTGGTATGCAATCTCTTTTATTAAAGGGTAACCTCGTAGGATAGATATTACCCATCTTATATGTTTTGTCAGCTGGGTTGAAAAATGGTTTCTCTAAGGGGTTGTCATTATATCTATCGTCATAGTTGTGTGTGTCGCTATTATTGTTATCATGGTGGTTTTTGTTGTTTCTATCATTAGCATTATTAGTATTGTTATGATTGCTAGATGTATTGTTGCTGTGATTGTTAGATGTATTGTTGTTATGATTGCTAGATGTATTGTTGCTGTGATTGTTGTTTACTTCACTGTTATTGTTACTCCCCAAGTATAACAATATTTGTTTCGACACACGATTTCATATAAAAAACCTCGCAAAACTAATATATATATATATATATATATATATATATATATATATATATATATATATATATATATGAAATATATGAAATATATGAAATATGAAATATAAGAATCAAAGAACTGTTCAAAACATGATTGTGCTTACAGCTGTTTCCTCCAAACCGAGGTTTGGATTCTTCGGAGCAATTTATTAATGCATGGACAGTTATATGACCGCCTTTTCAGCCGAGAGACATACCGATACATATTCAAACATTGATACATATTCAAACATTGTGGGTCAACATTCATTACAGAATTTAGAGTGGCGGTACACACTTCGAGATTACATTTATATTCAAAATACATAGAAATTAGGGTCTATATTGGGACACATTTTAATAGCTAGGTATAGAAACCCCAGAGTTACCTCCCCGCATGCATTAACTCCCCTTAGCCACACACACATTTCCGGGCGGTATTCAATGGCGTTTCTCGAAACGTAACAGCCTCCTGTATTGAACTAAAGAACACCAGACTACGATCTCTAACTGGATTGTCGTGGATTATGTGAAGGGCATATAATCGAAAAATACACTCCTCTGACCATGAAAATGCCGAAGTACATGAAATACTTGACTTCCCTGCGCGGTGCATCTCCAATACTTTTAACACTTTTAATGCTTGCACTATTTTTAATGCTTATAATATTTCTCCACACACAGACTTTATCAATCATATAAAGAATTTGCCACCAGATCTACCAACCTAACACTCTTGTTTACCTACCTAAGTGCCTCTACCACACATATCTCTCTGCCACACTATATAAACAAGACGCACATGCGTGCCACACATATAACATTTGCACTATATAACCGCTTATCTTCATGTTGTATTTTAACCTGTATTTTGATTTTTGATTGTACCTCTTAATATAAATGTAATCTCGAAGTGTGTACTGCCACTCTAAATTCTGTAATGAATGTTGACCAACAATGTTTGAATATGTATCAATGTTTGAATATGTATCGGTATGTCTCTCGACTGAAAAGGAGGTCATATAACTGTCCATGCATTAATAAATTGCTCCGAAGGATCCAAACCTCGGTTTGGAGGAAACAGCTGTAAGCACAATAATGTTTTGAACAGTTCTTTGATTCTTACATTTCATATAACTGCTCTGTAAATCATGTGATGTTTTTACATTGAGCTACTTAACTTACTGGTAATAAGGTAGTAATACATTACTGCCTACAACTATTTAGGGTGTGTGTAAAATACTTATAACTGCATAAGGTTTTGTATTTACATAACCATAAATAGTATAACTAATACTATATATATATATATATAAAGTCTAGTCTAAAGTCTGTCTTAATCCAGAGGCTCGTTAGGCTGGTACTTATGCCGGTTTCATGGCGTGAAGCGAGCGAGAGTACAATACAATGGAGAGGATTCCAGTCCATCGCAGGGCTGAACCCGCAGCTGTTGCTGATAATAATTTTCAACTGAGTATGCTGGAGCAACGGGAAATGAATCGATTTAATCATCTTTCCCCTAACTCCACATTTCTGACCTTGCGCCTAAATCATAAACCATTATCATTATTACTACAGCGGAGCATTGGCAGTAACGCTAGAGCGTGTGACACTGTTTTGCGTCCCTTTATGATCTGAGTTCAAATCCCGCCGACATTAACTTTGCCTTTCATCCTTATGGGGTCGATAAATTACAGTACCAGTAACACACTGGGGTCGATATAATCGGCTTTCACCACCCCCCAAAAAAGATTTCTGGTCTTCTGCCTTTGCCTTTCATCCTTGAGGGGTCGATAAAATAAAGCACCAGTAATACACTTGGATAATTGCTGGCCTTGTGCCAAAGTAGAAACTATAATTATTAACAGTTTTTTTCTTAAGGATAATTGTGCATGAATACTGGAACTGGATGTACTTACCAACTAAAAAAAAACGCTTTTCGAAAGGTACTGATACATTTTATCCCGGCATCGATACTGTCACATTGCAGTTTGTACTGGATATATTTTATCATGTCTACAGCACTCCTTTATTTTGCAGTGTGTACTGAATACGTCTCATCATAACCAGTACTGTAGCTTTGTAGATTATATTAAACACAATTTACCACTGTTACTTTACAGGGTGTACTGAATACATTTTATCACGACTCCGCCACTAACTTTTTGCATGTTATACTGAATACATTTTATTATGGCACCGCCACTCTTATTTTACTGGATACCTTCTTTCATAGGCCAGCATTGCAGAGTGTATTCGATAAATGTTATCGTGGCAATAATAAAACTATTTCATAGCTTGCATTATCTGGGTAACATAAGCTCTACCAGTTTACAGAGTGAACAAGGTGCATATTGCTGTGACAATATGCAGACGTGTCAACAGTCCTCGTCCGACGGGGAGATGATCCACACCCCTTTGTGTTGGTAAGAGATGACTTCACTTGTGAAAATGGCTATCGCTTTAATTATGTAAAATCTCTTCATTTTGCCTCATTTCTCCCCGTTTTGGGACACTGATTTTTCATGGTACTCCCCGTTTGGGTCTTTAAAGGTTGACAGGGTTCCATCATGACTAGAGAAGTTGCTTGTAAATAGTAGTCTCAATGGAGTTAGGCACATGTTAACGGGCAGTTTTTTTGTTTTTTTTTGTTGTTATTTTTTTACTCGGTCAGATATATCAAACAGTAGCAGTAATACCAAAGGCTAATGCAATAATTAATGCATTCTTACCTTGATAATATGCAGTCTCCATAATTGAAAAAAAACAATACATATGATGCGAAACTATGTTCTACTTAATGCATCAAACATTGAAGCATGAAAAATGATACATGAAAAATGAAACTATATCTGTACAAAAACAATATATACCACTCATCGTTCCAACCTTCCGTATTTAGTATAATCATTCGAAGTCCATCTATATTCAAATGATATTTGTCTGATTTGTAGTGTTTATCTAATTCTTGTTCACATTTTCTCGGGCGAAATTAATCGAGAAATGTAATGTCTTACAAGATTTTATCACCGGACAAAATGAGAAGAAAATCGTATGGGGATGACATTTCATTACTTCCATAATAGCATCTGTAATTTAGTGTAAAATTTCAGCTATAAGAAATACGCATAAGAAGAATTTAATGGGAAGTCCTATATATCCAGCAGTTCTGTTCGTGTTCATGGAGCACGTAAACACAAAATAAATGTCCGAAATACAATATTGAATGCTGAGAAGAAATTCTACGCTGCTAGAATATTAAGTAAATGTTCATAGTAACTAGATTCTTGCGAATTAACCTGATATGAATGGTTGTATGCAAGCTATTTCAACCACTGATTTCAACCATTTCAGACAAATTGCTTTCAAAACCGTTTTTCTTTCGTTATAACTATCAGCATTGAACAAGAGAATTGGATTGATGGCAATCAGTCTATTAAAATTGCAGAATTCTTAATAAATCGACAGTTTGTAGTCCCTGATTTCGTCAGTTTCGGGTGCAATTTAAATTTGGGTATGCCCAATCTACATTCTGCACTGCTTCCCATCAAGATGACAAGACATAAAAATTATATCTAACAGGTGGGAGAAAAATACAAGATATGAAGCTAAAGTGATCGATAGGGAATTCGATGTTAACGCAAGTACTGGATTGGATTCAATATTCAAGCATGAAACATTTCAAAACTTACCAAAGGTAAGACGGCATGTATTGAAACAGATATAAACAACTTGCAATATGTATTCAGTGAAGTCTTCATTAAATGTGGTGTATTGTTTAAACGCCGTGTGAAATCCCTAAATACAGTGGTTACAACTGCTTTTTCTCATCCATTGAAAAAAAAAATCGTTTGTCAGTCTATCGATTTTTCATTATATGCTCAAAAGTATAAAGTTAAAAACTCATATTAGTCCTTCATTATCAAAGTAGCCCAAGAAAAACATTTTCAGAACCTAAAAATACCATACAGAGAGTATATATATATATACGTTCAAATCTCAAGGGAGAAAAATCACCAGGGTGATTTTGCGTCATTTTCTGAACATTGTAGAAGGAAAATCCGTATTAGTATAGTTACATTGCACAGAAACGATCTTCCGAGAAAAAATATTTATATCTATCTCTAACTAATAACACAACCAACTGTCTGCAGTAAACTAAATGTATGCGCTCTGAACAATTGATTGTAGCTGCATAACTACAATTTCGCCAGATTCATCGAGTGAGCTAAACGTTGGGAAAAACGGTCAAATTATAACACCGATCTCCGTTAGGTTAGCTGTGTGTGTGTATATATATATATATATATATATATATATATATATACAAATATAATTTCAGCGAGATCGCATTTTGGCTGTGGTAAAAAACAAAGCGAAACACAATTTTCGAGATATGCGGCAAGCGCTCAATGGACTAAAAGAAGACCAGAGCAATTAACATACGTTATAGAGGCCAAACAAACTGAAGTCGGTGGTCATGAAGCTATTAGCCACCGGAGCCGAAAAAACGAAGCAAGCTAAACAGGTTAAACAAAAGAATTTACCTGGATCTCCTGGAAATTGATGGTATAATCCAGTGGAAGTTTTCTGTGACACCTAAATATGTGGCTGCCTGCTTTCATCGTAAGCTTTTGGTATACATATGTATATATATATATATATATATATATATATATAAGATATATGAATTTTGTGTACATGTATTTTTTATATTTAATGTGTATGAACCAGCTACGCGCGTTTCGCACAGGATTGGCTGAAGTTCACCCATTGGGGTTATAGACTCGACTCCAGTATTGATCTGCTCGTCAGACGGGTGATTCAGCAAAAGCTAAAATGCTTGTGGTGAACGGAGAAATATTGGACATATACTGCCTCTCGGTCTCTCTCCCTCTTCCTTTCTCTCTCCCCCTCTCTCTGTATATATATATATATATATATATATATATATATATATATATAAATAGACACACATGTATATATATATATATATATATATATATACATACATATATATATATATGTGTGTGTGTGTGTGTGTGTGTGTGTGTGTGTGTGTGTATGTAAATGTAGAAAATAAAATCTCCATTGGAATAGTACAGTCATAAAAAGGTGTGTATATATATATATATATATTCATACATGCATATATATATATATATATATATATATATATATATATATATATATATATATATATATATAGAGAGAGAGAGAGAGAGAGAGAGAGAGAGAGAGAGAGAGATTTTATTTACTACCATTCATTTACAAGAATAATCAAACATATATAATTCATTTTTGTGGAATATATTGTCAAACATTTTATATTGTCGGTTTCTTCTAAATCTCAAAAACGTAAATAATTTTAATTCTCCCAATCATAAATATAAATATTTATAAGAAATTATTCCACTTTGTTATATAACCTACTGTATTTTCATTTGACAATTAGTTTTAATTGTACATTTTTTGTATACTAAATTCCGTCGTAACGAATTCTCCACATATGTAGTTTCAGAAACAAGAATTAATAATAATAATAATTCAAACACACACGCACACGCACACACATACACACGTATATATCATTATATATATGTGTGTGTATGTGTGTGCATTACTGTCATATTTAATACATTTCTCACCAAGCCTTTCCTTTTGGATTATGAATTTATCCCTCTGTTTTCTTCTTGTGCCATCGCTGTATCAGTTTTTCACGAACCATGACGTCCCCCGCGGTTCGATCTTGGGCGAGATCCCATACTTCTCCGGCTTTGAAGTCGGAATTGCGAAAAAAGGACCGCCATTTACAAACTGAAGCATGTTTACCAGGAATTTTGTATGAATGGAAAGGTCTTCCAGCATACTTTTCCTGATGGCATGTCCTAGGAACATTAGTTGTCCCCTTTTAATAGTGAGCGATCCATCGTTGTAGTAACGAAATTCACTATGAACCCGTCTCCCTCCTCCCTGGTAGGAAGAGCTTGTTATAGTAGCAGTGATAAATATCTACTACGTACCCCAACAGTCCGCAGATCTTCAACAACTGTGAATATTATAACCAACACTAAGAAGTAAATATATACTTAATAAATTAAAAGAAATAGTTATACTAAAAGGAATAAATATATTCAAAAGAGATAATTATAAATAGATACCGTGTTATTTTAAATATAAACTAGATCAAATGACGTAGTTGTTATATTGTTATGGTTTAACAGGTTTGATATTGCTGGAAGTATGTGAACCCTAACTCTCGTTAGTTCCACGTTTAATCAAGCTCAACTGATTACATCATATGCCCGATTCTTCTCCTCCAAGAGATGCACTCGATGAGAGATGCGTTATACTGAAATCTTACGTTATATAGGGAATGACTTGAAGTGGGTGGGGCCGTAGGACTGTTCCCCGTACCTAGCATTCCATATCCATAAAACCGATCAAGGTTTTCGGGCTAACTATTAAGGAGACATTAGGTGGTCTCGTTAACAATTAAATAGTGTAGGCTAACTTAAGGTATTTTAAAGTAACCATCCGAAAGAGACACGTGAAGCTGAATTAGAAATTGATATACATATTGCAACAGAGTAGGTGATCGATTAATTTTAAGAATCATGGAGACAAACTGTTAACACTACTCATCTCACGGATTTAACATCTTCCGTCACATATATTACCCCAAACCCCTTGATTACATTCCATTAATTCGTGTAATTCTTTAGTTACTTCTTTGCTAACGGAGGGGTCTATCCCACCTGAGACAGGCGCTCCCTGGGGTCGAACGGCTGAATCACTGGATATTGTTTACTGTTCCGGCAATTTTGTCGCCATCTTTTTCAGTGGAGTACAACCAAGATAATCTCGCTAAACAGAGAATTACACTCTCACCCTTTGTACACCCTTCCAATTGTTTTCATTATTATTTTTTGTTTTTTTTAACTCATGATTGATCTTCAATACTTAAAGAAAGCGTTTATTGCTTCTATTTGATGTATATTTTAAAAAATATCTTTATCTTATTGTTTATGGCTTCTTTTCGCCGTCCCGTGATCTTCTCAAACTCATGTTACCTACTAGGTATTCATAGGTTACTATGATGTGTGCACCCTCACACAAACCTGCCAGCCACTACTATCCAATGGATTCTATCTTGATACATTTTCTAACCACTTAGAATACATTACCATCCACTTTTATTCTACGTATTTACATCTTGAGTTTGTTCTATAATGTTTAGCACTTTCAATTAATTTTATTATTTTTTGTACACCGAACACAACTAATAGCTTTACTTATATTTCGTTACCTCTACTCACTGAAATTTCTTTTATGTTGGTATCACTTATACTTCACCCATTTCGTAGCACTTTAAGGTATGAGATATATATATATATATATATATATATATATATATATATATATATATAGTGAAAACTGGAACGGGAGCAAATCAGAGAGGCAGTACAAACAAAGGTTTATTAGTTTCACGCTCTTGAGGGTGGGGGTGTTGAACTACGTTTCGGGCATAAGCCCTACTTCAGGAGAAAAGTGGATGGGAAGAGAGTTCCTAGGGTGTGTGGGGGAGTGAAGGAGATATATTTAGAAAAAGTTGGTGGGAGGAAACACGGTGGAAGGGGTACCAATAAAAATAAAAATAAAAATAAACATGAAGATAAACAAGTGGTGAAAAGGTGTGGGGCGTATAGGGGTGGTGGCGGGTGTAGTGTGGTGTGGGGGGCGGGGTGTCCGAGCGGGAAGGGCAGAAGGTGGTGTTTGTGTATGTATGTAGATGTACATGTGTGTGTGTGTGTGTGTGTGTTTATGTGAATGGGAGAGTTGGGGGAAGAACGAGGTTCCATGTTCAGGAAAATGTGTGTGTGGGGTGGAGTGGGGGTCGGTGTGTGTGTGTGCGTGTGGATGAGGAGGAGCCAGAGGGATGGGGAACGGGGTGTGAGGATTCCGGAGGCTGAGTGTGTATATATGTGGGGGTACGCACGTGTGTGTTGGTGTTTATACGTTTTGTGGATGTAGGTGGCGTGGTTCGAAAAAAAATTGTGAGTGTATGTGTGTGGTTAAGTTCCTAAGGTAGTTCCGTAGAGGACGTGAAGAGTTGCCGGATATTTTCCATGAAGTGGATAGTTGGAACGATGGCCGGTGGTGTGTAATCCGTTGGTTGTGGTGGTTGGAAGTGGGGAGATGTGGGGTGCGCGCGCAACAGGAAGTGGTCACAGGGTCAAGGCAGAATGAAGGTAGAGGTGAATGACAGGTGGAGAGGACTGTGTCAGTGTCAGTGTGCGGATGGGTGGTCAGAGGGTCAAGGCAGGAGATAGCATAGCACAGTAGAGGAGAATGGCAGGTGGAGAAAGTCAGTGTGTCAGTGTAGCGGAGGTGCGGTGAACAGGGGAGAGGATGGGTAGGTGTGAAAAGTGGAGTGGTGAGGGGTTCGTGTGGGGTGTAGGGTGTGTATTAGTAGAGGTGTTAGTGGGATGTTTGTGTGTGTGAATGGGTGTGGGTGGAGCGGGGAGAGAAAGGTGTGGGAGACGGTAAAGGGAGTGTAGTGTACTGGTGTGTGTGTGCGTGTTTGGATGAGTGTGTGTGTGTGGTGAAGGGAGTGTTAGTGGGTGTTAGTATACTGGTGGTGGAGAAAGGGTTGAATGCGGGTGTGTTAGTGGGGTTCAATGGTGGTAGGGTGTGTAGAGTGGGTGGTGTAAGTGTGTGTGTGAAGGTCTGTGTTCGTGTGTGTGGTGTCGGGGGGATGTAAGTGGTATTAGTTGTGGGGTGGTTGGAGTGGATGTGTGGGTGAGGGTTAGTGGTGGTAGTAGGGTGCGTGGATAGTGTAAGTGCGTGTATATATGTGCAGGTGGGTGGGTGCGTGATATGGGGAGGGGTGGGGATGTTAGTATTGTTAGTTGTGGGGTGGGCCAAAGGGGTGGGCGGTGAAAAGGAGGAGTGTGTTAGTGGTGCTAGTGAGGGATATGTGGGGGAGGATAGGGAACAGGGCGGTCGAAGGCTAAAGGAGTTCAGGCCGGGTGGAGTGTGGGTCCGTAGGGTGAAGATGGTGCATTGTTTGACCGTGAGGCGAGTGGTGGGTGTTCCGTGGCATTGGAGTAGGGCACAGACTGTGAGGTGGTGGGCGGAATGTCCAGAGGGCCAAAGTGGCGAGCGATGGGGGAGATCCCGCCCAGACGAATATCACGGAGGTGTTCGGTGAAACGGTCCGCAAGGCGAGGCCCAGTATGTCCGAAGTAGGTTGCGCTGCACTCCATGCAGCGAAATCCATGGACTAGGTTGGAGGAGGTGCAGCGGAAGGCGTGCCGGACAGAGAGAGAGTGGCCGTTGGGATCCTGGAAGGCGGTGGTGTTCGTAATGTGGGGGCAGGTTTGGCAAAGAGGCCTGGAGCAGGGAAGGGATCCGGGGAGGGAAGATCGTGGGTTGGGGGTAGGGAGCGGCGGACGAGGAGGGTGCGGAGATTGCGTGCGCGTTTGAAGGAGAGGGTGGGGATGGGAAGATGTGGGAGGTGGAGGGGTCGGATTGGAGGCGGTGGAAGAGGTGGAGGATGGTCCGATGGAGTGGTAGGGTATAGGGGTGGTAGGTGATGGGGAAGGGGAGGCGTGGGAGGATGTGCGGTGACGTGGAGTGAGGGTGGTGGAGCGGTGGGCATCACGGGCGCGAGTGAGGGCGGTGTGGACGAGGGAGGGGGGTTTAACCTCTGCGGATGAAAGGGCTGACTAGGGAAAGCGCCTGGGACTCAAGTCAGCATCTCGGCTGCAGAGGCGGCGGATCATAAGGAGTTGGGAGTAGGAATAGAGTGTTTAGTGTGTGTAGGGCGGGATGAGATGAAGTCGAGGTAGGAGTGTGACTCGGTGGGTTTGAAGAAGGCGGAGGTGACGAGGGAGTGGTGGGAGGGGTCGATGGCGACGGAGATGTCTAAGAAGTGGACGTGGGTCGTGGAGATAGAGGTGGTGAAGTGGAGGGATGGGTGGAAGGAGCAGAAGAAGAGAGAAAGGAGTCCAGCTGTTCTCGGGTGAGGGTCGTGGCTCCGATACAGCCGTCGATGTAACGAACGTACAGTTCGGGCGTGGGGTCGGTGTATGGGCAAATATTTGGGCCTCAACATGGCCAACGAAAAGGTTGGCATAGTTTGGGCCCATTCTTGTGCCCATGGCTACCCCCTAACCTGTTGGTAAAACTCACCCGAGAAGGAGAAGCAGTTGAGGGTGAGGACCAGCTCGGCGAGGCGAAGGGAGGTAGGTGGGGGTGATGGGGAGGAGCGAAGGGTCGTGGTAGTGCTTGAGGGCACGTAGGACGTTGGCGTGGGGGATGACAGTATAAAGCGACTTGATATCTAGGGTGAAAAGGAGGGGGTATGGGCGGGGTGGGAAAATGACGGAGTCGAACAGGCGAAGGCCGTGGTTGGTCTCGGAGATGTAGGGGGGAGGGTAGTGACGAGGTGGGTGAGGATGGAGTCAAGAAAGGCGGAGATGAGTTGGGTGGGGCAGTTGCAAGCGTAGACGATGGGACGGCCGGGGTTGGCGGGTGTGTGGAGTTTGGGGAGGAAGAAGATAGTGGGGGGTGGGGTGCGGAAGATGAGGTGGGAAGTGGTGGGAGGGGAGAGAGAGGAGGAGACAAGGTGTTGGATGGTGGAAGAAACTTGTTTTTGGTAGAGGGGTGTGGGGTCGGCGGGTAGAGGGCGGTAGAATAGGGAGTTACGGAGCTGCCTGAGGGCTTCGGCCGTGTAGAGGTCAGCGCCCCACACCACCACGGCGCCTCGCTTGTCCCTCGGTATGATGACGATGTGATCTCGGCTACTGAGGGAGCGGAGAGCGAGGAGTTCGCCCCGTGTGATGTTATGCCGTTTGGACCTGTGTCGGAAGTCGAAGCGATGTATTGCGCTACGGCAGGCATCGACGAACGCATCCAGGGAGCTGAATTGCCCTGGAGCCGGCGTCCAAGACGATGGTCGTCGGCCCAGGGCGAGAAACGGGTCTGGGGCGTTCGGAGCCGGTGGGGTTTGATGAAAATGTGTCAGTAGCTTCGTGCGTCGCACGAATCGCTCAACTTCCATTCGGGTGTGGAACTCGTCGCTGTGGGGATTGTGGGGTATGAAGCGAAGGCCTCTACTGCGGAGTGAGTGCTCAGGTGCGGAGAGGGGGGCAGGGGGTATGGTGACGAGAAGTGGGGTTTGGGTGTGAGAAGGAGGAGCGGACGGGTGATGGTGAAGTGGAGGGGGATATGGGCTAGGGATATGGATGGGGATGAGTATGTGGAGGTGGGGAGTGGTGGGAGGGACGGGAGGAGTGTATGGGAGGATGTATAGGGATGGGCGGGGGTGGTGGAAGGGGGTGGTATGGAGGAGTGAGTGTAGCTTAAGAGCTTTGGTGGAGTTGAGGAAGGAGAAGAGGTCGTGGTTGAGATTTGGGATGAAGAGGAGGATGGAGTGGGCGAAGAGGGGTGCCATGCGGAGTTAAGGCGGAGGAGGGTGGGGGTCAGTTTGTAGTCAAGGTAGCGGATGGTGGAGCGGGAGGAGCGGAGGGAGTTTGCCATTAGGAGTCGCGAGGATCGGGTAAGGATATGTTGGGTGGAGGGGGAAGTGGGGGGATGTGTGGAAGTGTAGTCGAAAGTTGAGGGGAATGAGGTGGAGGTGGACGCAGTGGCTGAGGAAATGGATGTGGTTGGAGTGCCAGATTTTGGCGAAAAGAAGCTAGGAGAGTTGGAGGGCCGAGGGGAGATAGCAAGATGGGAGGAGGGGGGGAAGAAAAGTTGAAGCGGGGTTGAAGTTGGTGGAGAAAGGATCCCAGGCTGGGCATGGTGGGCGTGGAGTGAAAGCAGGGGAGGAATGAGAAGGGAGGTGTGTGATGTGGGGGGTCGAAGAGGGGAGTGCGAAAGGTAGGCAATATATATATATATATATATATATAATGAAAAAAAAGATCGGTTTGTATATATAGAAAGAGTTTTATTAGTTGTATGGTTGGTTGGCTGGTTGAATGACACGAAAACTACATACACACACATGTAAAGAGAGATATACAGAGGCAGAGGCAGACAGAGAGAGATAGACCGTTATACAGAGAGAGATACAATTAAAGTGTTAGATATTCAGAGAGAGAGAGAGTAACGTCCCACGAAAGTCTCGAAACGGATTAAACTATAGATCCCTTGAGGAATGTTTAACAATATTGCGTAAGCTATTATAAATGCGTATTACAGTCTTTGATTATACAGAACAAAGAACACTTGATACTATTTGAAATTAATTTACCCTCCAGCTTTTATCCATATACTACTTACAGACAGTACTAACGAAGCTAAACAGTTCAGAAGAAATGTTATGCGGTATATTGTTTCAGATGACGTCCTTTGGAGCTGTAAAAGATTATACTGACTATGGTTATTTCACAACATTTAAAACACAAAGCAAATTCTACCATTTATTCGGCAGTTTACTCCCCCAGCCTAATAAGGAAATTTTATGATTGTTTTTTTTTCTGTCTCGCTCACACACACTGACACACACACACTGATACACACAGACCGACACAACACACCACACCCCACACACACACACACACACACATACACACACACACACACACACACACACACACACACACACACACACACACACACACACACACACACACACACATTAGGGGCACACCACGTACTCTTTTATCCGTATTCTCTTAACTGTTTTCCCGGGCGATATATATGTATATATATGAAGGATGAGTATTTTAAACTTTGTTTTATCATGAGTTTAAGGCTCGATTGAATCTTCCCTTGATTTCACTAACTTCTGTAGGATGAATCTATATCCTGATTCTTTTTGAGTTGAGTTTGAATTATTTTTCCTACATCTTACGTTAACTATTTTTCCCATTTTGACGCTATAGTTACTTATATATTATGGAATACTGTGGCTTTATGCTACAATATTTTCTATACCTTTCATTTATATATTTATACTCGGATTTCTTTCCTAGAGTGCTTAAATTATTTGTGAATAATCCCGGTATATTTTATTTTAAAAACTGCGATAATATTGCTTTTTGCTCAACTCCTTATTGTAGAGTTTTTTTTCGGAATGTTTTTTGACTGTTGTTTCTTGTAAACAAACCATTCGTCTCATTCTGACGTCACCAGCCCTGTCTTTCCACGTGTGCGTTTTATTTTTCTTAATCATGCATGATGGTGAACTAGCCTGTTTTAAAATCACTTTTTGGCATATTAACCAGTGAGAAATTTTGGTTATCGAGTTGCGCTCCGCTGACGATCGGATTCCAACCGTGACCATCTCCACTGAAAGTTTTCGTGAAATAGTCTTCAAGACTATACAGAGCATTTGTAGTTGTCCCAAATTGAAGGATGAGTATTTTAAACTTTATTTTATCATGAGTTAAGGCTCTATTGATTCTTCCCTGGATTTCACTAAATTCTGTAGGATGAATTGATATCCTGGTTCTTTTTGAGTTGAGTTTGAATTATTTTTCCCACATCTTACATTAACTATTTTCCCCCATTTTGACGCTATAGTCACTTATATATTATGGAATACTGTTGGCTTTTTGCTACAATATTTTCTATACCTTTCATTTATATATATATATATATATATATATATATATATATATATATATATATATATATATATAAGTATATATATATATATATATATATATATATATATATGTGTGTGTGTGTGTGTGTGTGTGTGTGTATGTGTGTGTATATCTTATATATATATATACTTATACATATGCCCAAAAGTTTATATGGTTCGTTGATTATTCAACGAATTCAATTGCACAATAGATTAGAAGCACTCAACTGTTTTTTTTTTTATCTGGAGTATCTATAATATTATTCAAAATATTAATAAATGAGATATTATCATTGAAGATTCAAGACCTACCGGTATGTCGCATATCTAATCTCTTATATATTGTAGCTGATGAAAACGTACTGAAACACCATGATATATGTATAATAAAATATATACTTTGGTTATGATAATATTTCTCATTTATTAAATTGGTTAATTAATATTTTGAATAATATTACACACACACACACACATATATATATATATATATATATATATATATATATAGGTAATTATTCCATCGCAACCTGAGGGCACTGGACTGATAGAATCGATAGAGTGATGGGTACAAAAGCTTTATGGGATTTGCACTTATTCTTTACGTTCTGACCTCAAATCTAGCCGAGGTCAACTTTATCGTTCATGGCCCTGCGTCGCTAAGGTCATGCACCAGTCAATTACCTAGGTTGATATAATTGACTTTCCCATCCCCATTAATTGTAGGGCTTGTGTTCAGATTAGCAAACGTTATTTCATCGTATCATTTTGGGTTGGAGTGGTAAAATTGTTAGGGCGTCGGATGGAGTGATTAGTGGTATTTTTAATATTCTGTGTTCGAATCCCACTGAAGTTAAACTTGACTTGCATTTTTCATCGATCCATAATATAAATATCAGTCAAATACTTGGGTAAGTTTACCTACATATCTCTCCAATTTTTCTATAATCATTTCGGTTTCCTTAGCATAAATAGCAATCAAATACTGGGGACATTTAACCGAGTCCGCTGTTCAATTATCCTCTCACCATTTCAGTATCTATAACACAAATGCCAGAGAAATACTGGGAGCATTGAACCGACTCCTCTCCCCAATTTGGTTCACATCATTTCGGGATCTATAACATAACAACTAGTGGAATACTGAGTGCCATTTAACTAACTCATCTTCCTAATCGTTGAACGTGCGCTTATATTGAAAACCATTATTTCATCAAATCTTTAAGCTATTTATTCTCTCAAATCTCTACTCATTATAGCATTTTCTAGATAGTTTGTCAGCTTAAATTATAATTTCATATACGCATTTTACACTAACGCACTACAATTTAAATTTCTCACTTATATTTATTTATTTTTACTTTTTCTTGCTTTTCTCAATGATAATAGCATAGAGATTCGCTTGAAATTTCATAGTATGTTGTTCAACTTTTGAAAACAGAGTTGAATGCGTGCATGTATTTATCCTCACCTCACTTTCATATCATTTCTTCTAATAATTGTTATTATACGCACACACACACACATATATATATATATATATAATTATATATATATATATATATGTATATATATATATATATATATATATATATATATGTCTCTATTCTTTTATTAATCTCACCAATATATGATGTTTTGGATTGAGTTGTATAGTATCAAAAACTATGAAGGCGGTTTAAAATATTTATGTACGTAATTGTATCTATTTCCCTCTCGCTTTCATTTTGTGTCGTTCCCTCTCACTCTCGATCTCTTTCTTTCTCTT
>CAXHJY010000064.1:0-5000 GCA_964016885.1 Eledone cirrhosa
TCTCTCTCTTTCTCTCTCTCTCTCTCTCTCTCTCTATATATATATATAGTAATAATAATAAATTTGAAGACTAAAATCCAAAGAGGGCTCGATAAGGATAAATATATATCAAATATATAAGAACCGTAGAGCATTGACTTTGTTAGTTTCAGAAGATCCCGTTAAGGGTGAAAGCAGCGATTCTTTGCTTAAACTTTAATCTGTTATTTTAATAAATATATATATATATATATATATATATCAATCTCTATCGCTCTCTCTATATATATATATATGTATACACACACGCACATATGTATAAATAAATAAATATTATATATATATATATATATATATATATGTAACGTATTTATTTATTTTGTGCATCAAATATATCTTACGTGTTTTTGAAGTGAACAATAGCATCGTAATGCCATCATTCCTAGGCGTCATAATTCATTTAAGGACATGTTCTGTTTTTTAAATTTCATGATTCATAACTAAATGATGACATTTTAATTTTATAAAATTATGAAAAAATAATCTGTTTATTTTTGAATTTTTATAAAACAAAAAACTTATTGCATTCCATTTAGTAACCTAAAGGAAACTGACATTTTATCAATATAGGGTCAAGCGACTTAAACAGATGACATTGAAATTGTATCTAAATTGAGTAGCTGTCACTTATGAACATATCGGTTTAAACCAGCGTACAACATTACTGAGATTAGATTTCTCAAGTATTTGAATAATGGAAATTGTGTAGTTTATAAAAGTATTTATATTAAGACGAACCATTGAAGGAATTAACTCTGAGATGCCTTCTTCATTAAGAACGTATATTCCTCGATGTTTGTGTTAATAGATCGTGGTAAAATTGAATGTGATGTAGTCATTTTTACTAAAATAATTGTTTCTACGTTTGGCACAAGGCCAGCAATTACCCAGTGCATTACTGGTACTTTATTTTATCGACCCCGTAAGGATGAAAGGCAAAGTTAACCTCGACGGGAATGTTGCCTATGCAAGCTTGTTAAGTAACCCCTAAATGCATGTAAGGAGATAGCAAAAACTGAAGAAATACAAGTTCGCCAATTCAAATATTTATTGTATATATACTAAAATGCAATTCGTTAAAAATTGTAGTATTATAGAAATTACTTTAATAATTAATTGTTTCTGCTTCAATAATTAATTGTTTCTACTTTAGGCACAAGGCCAGCAATTACCCAGTGCATTACTGGTACTTTATTTTATTGACCCCGTAAGGATGAAAGGCAAAGTCAACCTCGGCGGGATTTGAACTCAGATCATAAAGGGACGTAACTATGCGGGAAAGCATGGCGTCCGACCCTCTACCGATACTGACAATAATTAATGTTATTTAGTCATACTGCTGTTTTGCAATTTTCAAGAATATCTTGCTAATGCAGTTTCATATGATACAGTGGGGGAAAGTTAATGATTAAGTTTGGTACAGAAGGCCAGCGTGACAACTAAGGTTGTGTTTTGCTTGTCTGGTCAAGAAATGAAATAGGAGACGTTAAGTTAGCTGTCGGTACTAAATTGGCGAAGCCTTAAAACACTATGATTAAGTAGACATTACTAAAATAAAATTGACGCGTGTGATTTTCTGCGAGCGTGTGTGCATGCATATATATATATATTTATATATAGGAAAATGTTTAAGACCCCGACGGCAGAGCTCCAGCCGTTTCGACGGCTAATTCTGGACTAAATGAAAATTTATCCTGGTATTTAAATAGCCGAGCTTCTCAAGGGGTAATTCCATACATGGTCAAAGTGATTGTCAAGAGTCAGTAGTAATTCTCTGATTGCAAATTAGTAGGGGAGATGGTGGCTAAACCTGCCAGTAGGAGAAAAAGGGGGAGGGGTTGGAGTAGACCCAATCATGCGTTGGTAGTGCCAGCTACAGCTGGGCATGAGGTCAAAGAAGATACTGGGGAGGGGGGGGGGGTGAAGTCGGAACGGTAGGTAGAACAATGAGGGGTAAAAATATATATATGAAAGAAAAAATACTGAGAGTGATTCAAAGCGAATAAGTGTAAAGAAAAAAAAAAAAAAAAAAAGAAGCTCAGCTATTTAAATACCAGGATACATTTTCATTTAGTCCAGAATTAGCCGTCGAAACGGCTTGAGCTCAGCCGTCGGGGTCTTACTGGTTCCTATTACCCACCCTACTACACTAAGTATTGAGTACTTTGGTGCGTTATGGTCCACCTGGTTCCTTACCACATTTCCTTCGTTATATATATATATATATATATATTGGAAAATGTGTGAGATCCTTGATACAGTTAGGTATATTTGAAAAAAAGGAAACGAATGACTTCACTTGTGTTAAAAAACTTTTTTGATTTAATTTTATATTATAATATTATGAGTTGCTAGATATAGTAAGTTCTTTGTTAACTTCGGAGGGGAGAATTTTAAAGAGATCCTGGTTAACTTTGGTTGGAGAACTTTCTCGCATTCGTCTGTGGCGATTGCCTAACTTAGATCAGGTTGTGTTGAGATGTGTGACTATAGACGAATGCGAGAAAGTTCTCCAAGCAAAGTTAACCAGGAATCTTTAAAATTCTTACCACCGAAATTAACAAAGAACTTACTAGATCTACCAACTCATAATATTATAATATAATAAAATTAAATCAAAATACACACACACACACCTATATATATATATATATATATATATATAACGAAGGAAATGTGGTAAGGAACCAGGTTGACCATAACGCACCAAGGTACTCAATACTTAGGGTAGTAGAGTGGGTAATAGGAACGGGTAGGACCCCGACGGCTGAGCTCAAGCCGTTTCGACGGCTAATTCTGGACTCAGTCCAGAATTAGCCGTCGAAACGGCTTGAGCTCAGCCGTCGGGATCCTACTCGTTCCTATATATATATATATGTGTGTGTGTGTATGTGTGTGTATATATATGTATATATATGTATGTATATGTATATATATATCAGTGTGTGTGTTTGTATGTATAGATATGTATATATATATATATATGTATAAATATATATATATATTTATATATATATATATATATATATATATATATATGAGGGGGTGTGTGTAGTTATATATATGTATGTATATGTATATATATATATGTGTGAGTTTGTATGTATAGATGTGTATATAGATATATATGCATATATATATATATATATATATATATATATATATATATATATATATGTATATATACATATATATATATATGTATATATACATATAACAAAGAGGGTGTGGTAAGATACCCGGAGTACCATAACGCACCATAGTACCCTGTGGTGTCACTGAAATATGTGTTATGCAATTAATACGACTATGTAATATCTGTGTTTACGTTAATCATACATGATATCTATGTCGTGTTTGAACGCCATTGCCATACTCTGCAGTAAAGAGTTACGGCCCTTTATGGTCTGAGTTCAAATCACGCCGAGGTTAACTTTGCCTTTCATCCTTACGGGGTCAATAAAATAAAGTACCAGTAATACACTGGATACTTGCTGGCCTTGTGCCGAAAGTAGGAACAATTATAATATACTGGAGATAAACGACTAACGTAGAATGATGTTACTCTTTACCAGCGAGGCGTCGCAACGCAACTCTACGTTTAAGCATCACAGTAATTAGCAACTATAAATAATATATATATATACATATAAATATACTATATATATACATACACCAAAGCTCAAGTCATTACACCTGATGGGATGACAGGGTTCTTTGAGATACTGGCTGGAGTGATCCAGGGAGGTACATTGGCTCCCTACCTTTTTATCATCGTAGTAGACTATTGTATGCGTCTTGCACTGGAGAAACACCAGGTCTCTGGTTTTACTGTAACACTGGCTCAGAGCAGGATAGTTAAGGTGAACAAGATATCAGATGCTGAATTTGCCGACGACATAGTTTTGGTGACAAATACAGTGAAGGAGGCAGAGGATTTGATGCAGGAGGTTGAGACTGTGTTGATGAGTGTGGGGCTGAGAATGAATGAGACTAAGACAAAATGTCTGGTAGAGAATGTTGAGAAGCCAGAGGGGATTACTAATGTAGGCGGGAAGCCACTGGAATTAGTTGAGGACTTCCTGTATTTGGGAGCAAAGATTGGGACTACGGAAGATGATGTGGTTGAGAGGAAGAGTAAAGCCTGGGCGGCGTGCCACAGTTTGAGATCGGTGTGGAAGTCGGACCTTCGTAAAGACCTGAAGATCCGCCTCTTCATTGCTGTAGTAGAGTCTGTGCTGCTGTACGGGTCAGAGACTTTGACACTGACCAAAAAACTCACTCAGATGGTGGATGGGTACTACAAGAGAATGCTGAGGATGGCTCTGAACATTAATCAGTATACACTGAGGATAAACAACTCAGAGCTGTATGGGAGCCTCCCAAAAGTCAGCTCAAAAGTGACACAAAGGAAACTGACGTTAGCTGGACATGCTCACCGACATCCAGAGTTGACACTGCACTCAGTGCTCCTGTGGGAGCCCCTGCATGGACACCCTGGAAGAGGAAGACCAAGGTTAACGTATATTGATGCCCTAAGGACAGACGTTGGTCTGTTGGAGACGCAGGACATGGCAGCAATAATGAAGGACAGAGACCTCTGGAGAGAACTCGTCCATGGATCTCGGGAATTTTACCCGCCCTAGATAGATCGATATATATATATATATATAGGAAAAGAGTCCAGAAATAGACGTCGCAACGGCTTGAGCTCTGCCGTCGGGGTCCTGACTATTTTCCTATTACCCATTCTACTACCCAAAGTATCGAGTACTCTGGTGCGTTATGGTGCACATGGTTCCTTTCCTTACCACACTTCCTTCGTTATATATATATATATATATATGTGTGTGTATATTCTATATACACTCTATATATGTATGATATCTGAAAATCATATCCCATAGCTCTACAATTATGTAAAAGTACCCTAGCTTAATAATATTTCATAAATAGAAACT
>CAXHJY010000064.1:7500-20407 GCA_964016885.1 Eledone cirrhosa
ATTTCAATCGACGAAACTTAGATCACATAATAGGGAGAGGATGAGTATGATATTTTCTCTAATAATTAATTTAGGTGCGTTTACAAGCTTGAAATGAATTAAAATGTTTAAATAGCTTTAGTGTACATGTATATTGTGAGTATTTGTGTATTTTTCCCCCTCTCTGCTTTTCACATCATCTATTCAACAGAATCCTTTACCATTATATGTATAACTCCTTGCATTCACTTCAATCCTTTTTCATTATATATTACATTTATATATATTTTTTGTTTTGTTTGTTTCTTCTTTATCTATATATTTGCTTCTTTAATGTTGCAGTTATTGTTGTCGTTGTGGCTTTCAATCCCACAACCATGATCATCATCCCCACCATAAACCTTCTTCTTCTTATTTTTTTTCTTTTTTCTTCTTTTTTCTCTTCTTCCCTATCTCTTAACCTCGATCTTCTTTAGGTTGTGTACATGATAGTGGTAGTAGTAGTAGTAGTAGTAGCAGCAGCAGTAATAGTAGTAGTAGTAGTAGTAGTAGTAGTAGTAGTAGTAGTAGTGGTAGTAGTAGTAGTTGTAGCAGTAGTAGTACTAGTAGTAGTAGTAGTAGTTAGGTATCTTAAAAGTTCTTCCTTCCGAGTGAGGTGAATGTTTTGTTTTGTTCTTTCTTTGTTCATTTGTTTTGTTTTTATGTTTTCTTTTGTTTCTTCCTTGCATTTCGAAATACATTACACACATGCACACACACACACATACACACAAACATACACACACGTACACACACATACACACACACATACACACACATATACACAGACACACACACACACATCCACACACAGATAAACAGACACTGACACACACACACATACACACATACATGCACACACATGCACAGACACACAGACACACACACACACACATACACACACATACACACACACATATACACACAGATACAGACACACACACACTCTCTCCCTCCCTCTCCACCTGTGTGTCTCTCTCCCTCCTTCTCTACCGGTCTCTCTCTCCCCTTCCCTCTCCACTTGTGTGTCTCTCTCTTTCTCCCTCCTCCCTCTCCACCTGTGTGTCTCTCTCCCTCCTTCTCTACCAGTCTCTCTCCCCCTCCCTCTCCACCTGTGTGTCTCTCTCTTTCTCCTCCACCCTCTCCTTCTGCGTGTCTCTCTCCCTCTCTCTCTACCAGTCCCTCCCTCTCACGCCCTCTCCACCTGTGTGCGTGTCTCCCCCTCCCACTCCACCTGTGTGTCTCTCTCTTTCTCCCTCCTCCCTCTCCACCCCGCTCTCTTTATATACCTCCCTCAATGGTTTCCTCTATCTCCGTCCACCACTCACTCTACATACTATTGCATGTTCAGATATGATGCGCTAGAAAACGGATGTCTAATGTAGGACAAAGAAAGTACAGAAAAACTGTTGAGTTTTCTATAACGATTGATAATTTATTAGTAAATGTGTGTGTATATGTTTGTATATATTATGTAGTATAGTTGTTAGTCTTCGTAATTCTTCCTGTGTGTATAAGTGTGTATGACTGTCTATACATGTTACGTATTTTAATTTTTAGTATTATATATATATGTGTGTGTGTGTGTGTTGGGGGAATAAGCTCTCTCTCTCTCTCTCTCTCTCTCTCTCTCTCTCTCTCTCTATATATATATATATATATATATATATATATATATATATATATATATATATATATATTAAAATATGAGTATTAATAAAACAGATGTTCTTTTGATCAATTACATTTTATTATACATATTTCGGATGTACAACAGTACGTCCTCATCAGACAAAATATAATGATACATGACATACCCTGAGATGTTAAATGGTTAAGATTTAATCAAGTTATTATATATATATATTTATATATATACATACATAAATACATTCGTATGTTTGTATATGCATATAAACATATACATATATGTATGCCCTTACATATACATATGTTAATATATATTTGCACACATACACGTGTGCTTGTGGGGATAATGTATTTCCAAACGTTAGTATTTTCGATTATTTGTGATTCTAGTGATATTCATAAAGTTATGGCCGAAGTAGATCGCGATCGCACTGATCTATGATCAATTTTATCCCATCCACGACAATTCTATCTTTTGAGCGGTATCTTAATTTAAGAAAGCAGAGTTTGAAGCTAAAGAAATCTAACTGCTATTCCTATTATGACGAGACACCACATAGAGGCTCTTTCCATTGTTGGGTGATTACATATATATATATATATATATATATATATATATATATATATATATATATATTAGTTTTTCGAGGTTTTTGATATGAAATCGTGTGTCGAAACAAATATTGTTATACTTGGGGAGGGTCATATTTGTGTAATATTGCCAGAATTAATAACAGAACACACTCACTGTTTGGTTGGTTTTCGCTTTTCGCTTCTGCGTCTTTTATATCGGTAATCTAATTTATTCGGTCCTCAATGTTGCCATTGACTGACCAACGGTCAAAAATAATACAGATACAATATAGACACAAACACATATATATAGTTTATCAAAGTTCTTTCGTTGCATATCTGCAACATCGTCAGTGGTGCTATTGTTTCCTCCCGTTGCATTGTATTTTCTACGCCATCTTTATTTAGTCTGTTTATATATTTATTTATTTGTTTATTTTATTTTGTCTTCTTTGCACATGCGTTTGCGTGTGTGTATAGTGTTTTGTTTGATGTGTGTTCGTGATTGGGTGACTGTGTATTGGTTAATGTATTCTATCTTTACTAGTGTGTGTTTATATGTGTTTGTTGTTATTGTGCTTGTGTATGTATTTATGTATTTATTTATCTATTTATTTATTTATACTTCTCTTATGTCAGTGTTGTTTGTTTGGGTGTTGTTATTCCATTTATTCTTTCTGTTTAGCCTTGGCCTTCTAAGTTCTATTTCACTGGCCTCTCTGATTTGCCTATCTGCTGGGTCATTTCTATGTTTAGATATTATTCTAATTTCTATGTTGTCTATGTTACCGTCGTGTTGTTGTCTGGCATGTTCGTATAGTACTGAGCCGTTTTTTCGTCCTTTTAGTTCCCCCCAGTGTTGGTTTATCCTTTCACCTATGCTACGAGCTGTCTCGCCTATGTATGTTGTTGTCATGTTTCTGCAAGTAGCCTCTGTACACCTTATGCTATAGACTACGTTTCTAGTTTTACAGTTTATCCGGGGGTTTACTATACATATAATACATTTCCTATTAGTACAGTGGGTTTTCTTAAAAGTGTATGTTTTCCTGATCAGGGATTTTATGGTGGTTTCTGGCTTTTCTACCACCTTAATCTTTAAGAGCGTCTTTCGCAGGGCCTTTCTACACTGGTTAGCTAATTTCCCTCCAGGGGTAGCGTCCACAAACATGACACTCTGGTATCTCGAGACAGCTCGTAGCATAGGTGAAAGGATAGACCAACACTGGGGGGAACTAAAAGGACGAAACAACGGTTCAGTACTATACGAACATGCCAGACGACAACACGACGGTAACATAGACAACATAGAAATTAGAATAATATCTAAACATAGAAATGACCCAGCAGATAGGCAAATCAGAGAGGCCAGTGAAATAGAACTTAGAAGGCCAAGGCTAAACAGAAAGAATGAATGGAATAACAACAACACCCAAACAAACAACACTGACCTAAGAGAAGTATAAATAAATAAATAGATAAATAAATATATAAATACATACACGAGCATAATAACAACAAACACATATAAACACACACTAGTAAAGATAGAATACATTAACCAATACACAGTCACCCAATCACGAACACACATCAAACAAAACCGTTGGTCAGTCAATGGCAACATTGAGGACCGAATAAATTAGATTACCGATATAAAAGACACAGAAGCTAAAAGCGAAATCCAACCAAACAGTGAGTGTGTTCTGTTATTAATTCTGGCAATATTACACAAATATGACCCTCCCCAAGTATAACAATATATATATATATATATATATAGTATACTAGGGAGAGGATCAGGGGTGTATAACACTCCACTTATCCAGCAGGCAGTATAAGGTTAGCTCGATGTCTGAGGACAGAGCCGTGATATAATAAATAACAAAGAACGCCTATAGCATATGCATATCTTTACTTGCTAACATTGTTTCATCCGCACTATAAGTGGAACTCATCAGAGCATAAAGGTTAATTACATACCGCACAAGCAATAACAAATCCAAGACATTGAAGAATGAAAAATAATAAAAGATAAAGGATATTAAGGAAGTAAAAGTAAAAATAAAAATAAAAATAAAAATAAAAATAAAAATAAAAATAAAAATAATAAAATAAACAATGAAAAATAAAAAATAATTGAAAATAATTCAATTTTATTTTACTACATCTCATCGTATGTATTTATTTTGAATGTATTATCCGTGGTGGTGGGTCTTGCCTAATGTGGTATTTCTGTGTTTAATATCAGCTTTGACCCGGGTGTCCTACGCTGTGTGTGTGTGCGTGTGTGTCTGTGTATACATTTATATGTGTATGGGTGTAGGTGGTTGTATATGTCTGTATATAAAAAAATATATATATATGTATACCGTCTCTGCATATGCATGTGGTGTGTATATGTGTATATACGTGCTGAACATATTGGTGTGTATAATCTTGTGATGTCCCAATGCGGTGACTTCATGATATTGGCTCTTGAAGCTATTTTTTATATATCTTTTGTTTTTTATATATCTTTTGTATGCGCTCCAACTGTGTCTGCTTGCTTTGGCTAACCCGCCTGCACTTGCTTGCTTTCGGCCCAATTGTCTGCCTCTTGCTACTGCACGTGAATTCTCCTACCTTCCTTCGATGTACCTCTGTTTGACCATTGGACTCCTGCCCGGGTGTGAACCGGTTTGTGATTACCTCACCGCTCAACTGTGTGAATGCACACCCGTGAATTTCGAGTGAACTTTTGAGACTGCCCAACCTGGGACGCCTCCATTGCCTCGCAATGGTCAAGTGATACTGATAACTGTGACACTTAGTGCCTTCGTGGGCCCCTGATATATTCAAGAAATATATTCTAAAAAAATGGTCAAGTTATACTGATAACTGTGACACTTAGTGCCTTCGTGGGCCCCTGATATATTCAAGAAATATATTCTAAAAAAATATATATCTTATCTCAATTTACTTTATTTTATTTTATTTTATTTCATTTCATTTTATTTAATTTTATTTATTTATTTATTTAATTTCATTTATTTATTTACTTATTTATTTATTTATTTATTTAATTTTAATTTTATTTATTTATTTAATTTTATTTATTTATTTATTTAATTATATTTAATTATATCTTATATTATATTATTTTATTTTAGTCTATTTTATTTTATTTTAGTTTACCTTATTTTATCTTATTTTATGATTATATTATATTATGTTCTATTTTATATAATTTTAATTTTAATTTTATATTATTTTATTTCATTCCTTACCCTGTATCACTATTATCTGTATATTTTATATTTTATATGTATGTTTTTTATATTTTCTTATATATATTATAAGTCTATTTTTTACCTATTTTTCACCTATTTTTTACCTACTCTTACCTAATCCTATCTATCTTATCTACTCTTGTCTGTTCTCTTATCCATGTGTATGCTTGTATGTAACTATATGTTGACTGCACCCCGCCCAACTGTGACTGATAGCACCCCTTATTTTTCAATTATTTTTTATTTTTCATTGTTTATTTTATTATTTTTATTTTTATTTTTATTTTTATTTTTATTTTTACTTCCTTAATATCCTTTATCTTTTATTATTTTTCATTCTTCAATGTCTTGAATTTGTTATTGCTTGTGCGGTATGTAATTAACCTTTATGCTCTGATGAGTCCCACTTATAGTGCGGATGAAACAATGTTAGCAAGTAAAGATATGCATATGCTATAGGCGTTCTTTGTTATTTATTATATATATATATATATATATATATATATATATATATATATATATATATATATATATATATATATATACATATATATATATATATATGTGTCTGTATATATATATATATATATATATATATATGTGTGTGTGTGTGTGAGCGCGTGTGTGTGTATGTGTACAAATACCTGTAAGCATGTATGTGTTTTTGCATTCATATATGCTTGTATGTGTGTATGTATGTATACATATATACATATGTGTAGATGTGTATATGTGTGGGTGTGTGCTGATATGAATATGTGTGTGTGTGTGTCGTTTAGCTTTTGTAGATGTGGGTATGACATCTTAAAAGTGATTAAAAGCTGCTGGATTTAGGAGAAAGGTTTTTGTATAATGTAACGATAGAAATTAATTCAACGATATAACAGCGAAGGAAGCTGCAGTTATCTTTAGTGATAATGAGAAAAAGACGAGGGAATATGTTTAAAAACTTAAAAACTAAAAAAAAAATTCCATAAAAGAAATGAAATTAGCTATGTAAGATAAGGAAGGGACAAGGATAATGTTGATAAAAGAAACTGTAAAATAATTAAATGGATATAAAAATTGTAATGTATAAGAAGAAAAAATTCAAACAAAAGAAATCTTACAACAGCGCAATACAAATCATTTGAAATATAGGTCGATGGAATGTTCAGTGATAAGAAGCAAGCTGTTTCAACTTAAACATCGATTCGTTTACCGATATTGATTAACGATAGGTTAACACCTTTCTAAACACCGTTATTGAATCAATGATAATTAATCTCGTGTTTAGTATTTTCCGTAAACTGCGACGTACATGTCAACCTGGCATACAAGTCAGGACACTTAGCTCAATATTCTCTTTTATCGTCACTAGACATTGGTTGATTTCATTTATGGTTATCTCTGGAATGTTCTACATGATGACTATGATGTTTGCATAACGTATATTATACCAAAACACGCTTGTGCCTCTATAAAATAGTAAATTGTACCTAGTGATAGCTGTCCTACGAGATTATTTTTTATTATTACTTTATTTCACCGGTAAATAATTTTAAAATGTCCACCGAACTCATTTTTTAATTTGAAATATGTGTGATAACTTACAAAAATAACAGTAAGTTATGCATGGCAGTTGTTAGGAGCTCTACTCCAGTTCTAAACTCGGCCGTAAAGATTAAGTTTTCATTGTCGCTTTATATTGCCGACCGTGGTTTTGAAGAAATTTGTCATGCTTAGATATCGACTAGAACGATGCAAATTACAGTTAATCATATAAGCGCAAAGTCCAAAGAACAAGAGTATAATTTAAGTCTTCGTCATTTTCAAATGCGTACTAAATTGATTTCCGTTATGGTATTAAATATTGTATAAAGATCACATATCAGATATACTTCCAAACACATTCAGAACGCAATTTGATTTTCGGTCGATTGAAATTTTTAACTAGTATGTCACACAGGAGTGATTATTTTAGTGTCGCAGCTATGGTGCCGTCGGTGTTGAATGTTTCCTAATGTTTACTCAGCCCCACCACTTCCCGGCTCTATCCACCTACACGTTTTGACGTCACACTTTGTAGCCAGACCACTTGAGTTTGCGCCACCATATCATTGTATCCGAAGCTAAGCAGCTTCTTTTGTGACCTGACCACGATATGACATATAAAAGCATCGACCATATTTGCTGCCACCTCATTTTCTACAGAGTCTCCCTCGACTGCTATTATGTGTATGTATGGTTGTATTTGTAGAAATGTATATACATTCTTGTATATCCTCTTATGGTCGTCAGTTCAAGCCCACACGCTCACTCACGAATTCTCACTCTCACAGTAGCAAGCCTGTCACGTTTCAAACCCCATCTTTCCAATTTTCGAACACACACGCGCACTCACACACACCTTGATCGTGAGATACCTCTTGACCGGCAAATCTCTAAAATGGTTGACTGAATAAACACATGTGTTTTTTTCCTCATTCTACCATTTTTCTACATCCCTTCCACTCCTTACTCTTTGTCTTTATATTTTATCTTCTTTTTCTAAATCTATCACCCGATGTATGACTCGTGTCCGAATCTTTAACACTCTTTTCTTGTTATTTCAAGTGTTACTAAAATATTTTTTCAATATACTGTGTTTGCGTTCTTATTTCTGTTCACATTTTACACGCACACACTCACGTATCTCACGTATATATATATATATATATATATATATATATATATATATATATATATATATATATATATATATATATATATATATATATAAGATCAAAAGATGGTTAAATGAGTTCCATGTATTTTATTATGCGCATTTCAAAAACAAATATCATCATGCAATAACATTTGTTTTCATCAGATAAAATAGGACATGATATGAAGGTTAAAAAACACTTGTGGATAGTGCAGTTTTAAATCAACATATGAAAAGTAGTTTTAGATTGATGTGTGATATTGGGGAAAAAAAAAAAAAAATGTTGAGGGGGGTGGTGGGGGGGAAGGATGAAAAAGAGGAGGATATGAGAGTAAAAAGTGGAGGGGGAGGAGTATAGTGAGGAAGGATGAGATAGGAGGAGAGATGGGTGATAGAGAGAGAGAGAAATAGCTTTTATAACTGAGAAAAATATATTGTTTTACATAGAGAGGTTAAAAAAACCGTTGGAAGATAATGTATAAATTAAAAGAAATTGAAAATTAACGAAGAGAAAAATAATGTAAAGTTAAGGTTTGTATATTGAAGGGTTTAATAATATGTGCGATGAAAAGAAATTGTTAATATGTATTAAGAATAATATTTAAGGGTTTAATAATATGTGCGATGGAAAGAAAATGTTAATATGTATTAAGAATAATATTTAAGGGTTTAATAATATGTACGATGGAAAGAAAATGTTGATATGTATTATTAAAAAAACAGAAGTAATGTAAGTAAGGATATATTGTGAGATGAGCATGAATAAGTTAGATGAAAAGGAGAAAAAAATAATGAATAGAGGATGAATAATCTAACGTCAAAAAATGTTTATGTTTACGAAGGATTTTTTCAAGGTGATATGAAGTAAGAATATGGTGTATTGTGTAATAATTGTTTCTATGTTATGCACAATGAGAAAAGGTACAGATAAGGGGTTAGAAATTAGGAGTGATGTAGAATATAATAAATATAATAAATAACTTTGAAACAAGGTAGAAAGATGGGTATATTTTTAAAGAAGTATATATATATATATATATATATATGTGCCTTTGAGAAAAGGATTCTGAATTGATAAAGTTTATCATATTAGCTGTATACTTTATGGAAAGTTCTGTGGAATTTATGCAAGCAGATAGAAAACAAGTCAGTGTGTCTATTTATTATAGAATCTAAATGAGAAATAATGGTAAATTTTTCATTTAGACAGAGATTGCAAGTCTTGGATAGAGAACTGTTCAAGTATGCAGAAGCAGAGGAAACCTTTTTCCAAGAGATGTTATATTTAATATTTTTGTCTTTCAAGGACCATATGAGTTCTGAGAGAGCCGTGTTGGTTCTTTTAAGTTTATATTTAAAAGACGAATGATGATTATAAAGACGAGCTTTAAAGGAGGCGGAAGTGGAGCCAAAATAGGTGAAGGAATTGGTGTCAGTTATAACTTTACATTCGTAAATTAAGTTTTTATCAAGACAATGGTTGTTGAAAGGACATTTATTTTTAGCAGGGCAATTGCAATTGCGATTAGAGAGATTATTAACGAGTGACCTAGTGTTATCTATAGAAGGAATTGGATTGGAGAAGTTATTGGCGATAGGAATAATAGTTTCTTGATTTAGAATGGGATTAAGAACATTTAGCGAAGTTGTGTTTGACGTTGTATTTGGGTTTGCAGAAATTAGCCTAGAGTTTATAATTACGTCGGGAGTACTATTACTATTACTATTATTATGATATTCAGTGTTGGAAGGAAGAGATTTAGTATTTAGTATTTTATTGTTGTGTTTAGAGATAATGTTGGAAATGTTGGAGGATGTCGAATAGGAAAATTTTATAGTGTGTTTGTTGAATATTTTACTATAGATATGAGGGAGGGAAGCATTTATTTAAGGCACTAAAGAATAATTTAGGAATATTATTATTAATAGAGATGGAGAAAGGAGCATTATACCAGATTATGTTTTTGTATCTAGGTCTTTTATTAAAGTTATTGGAATGATCATGATTAATTATTCTACTGTAAGATCTTCTAGAATTTGTTTCTTTATTATATTTGATTTTATCAATCTAAAACTACTTTTTATATCTTGATTTAAAACTGCACTATCCACAAGTGTTTTTTAACCTTCATATCATGTCCTCCTATTTTATCTGATGAAAACACAAATGTTATTGCATGATGATATTTGTTTTTGAAATGCTCATAATAAAATACATGGAACTCATTTAACCATCTTTTGATCGTATATATTATGTATACTCCAGTCCTACAAACTGTAGAGTGCTTCTTATCCGATATCTGCATTGCTTTATTGTACTACAATAAAACTCACCTCCTACATATATATATATATATATATATATATATATATATATATATATATATATATATATATATATATATATATATATATATATATATATATATATATATATATATATATATATATATATATATATATGGGTAGGTTTGAGCGAGAATCAACGTGGGCGTATGTGTTGCGTACTTCACAGAGAAAATGGAAGCGGGTGTAGATGTGCAAATGAGTCATAGTTCATTTTATTTAATGTTCTCGTATTGTAATATGCTTAAATTATTGTAACATTTAATTTTGCTCTCATAACTACATGTGGTTGTGATAAATTTAATTAGTTGTTAAAGATAACATATGTAGCAATATTGCCTTTGGCGACTGGTTGATTACAACATTATTTAAATTAAGGTAATTTTATTTTATTTTATTTTATTTTCAGCTTCGATATAATCTACGCAAATAACTTTTCCTTCACTAAAAGTTGAAGAAAGGTCAGTGATACAAAACAAGTAAAAAACAAAACAAACAAAAAATAACCTTTAAAGAAATAAATATTATTTTCTAGAGATTTTACTAATTCGCGAAGGAAACAAATCCTGGAGTGATCATGGCGGAATAGCATCCTGAAAGCTGTGTTTATTAAATTAGTTTAATCTAATATAATCCATATTATGTGATGGTAATTTTCGTCGAAAATCTCTCAGCTTTGACTAAATTGATCATCTTAAAATATGTATGCGACCCAGGTGATTAATATTTTCCAAAATTATTTAAAGTATTCTCCTGAGGTGAAAATGAAGAACAAACGAAACAAAATAGAAACAACAACAACAACATAAAGAATAGAAATTAAACAAAATATAATAATAAATAAAATGAAAATTAATCAAACAAAATGGTGGAGTCCATATTTGAAAAATGCAAATTTAACTCAGATAAAAACTCCATTCTCTTTTCAAATTAATATAACCCCTGGTTTTATACAATCTATCCAAAAAGTAAATGCACATGCAATGTTAAATTATCGCTGTCACGGTAGCCATAACTACTACTATTATTAAGAGGAATATAACATAATTTAAGAACCTTAGTGCAGATCATCGAGCTAAACGCATTTCAAGTATCAGTCTCATGCACATTCCGAGTTCAATTCAGGCTAGGGTATATTTCGCATTTCATCCCATCATTTTTAGCAATAATTATATAGGCAAAGATCTCTTCCGGTCACAATTTGCACAAGTCCGAGCAAGGTTGTTTATGGAAGACTAGAAGTTGCCCATGCATACCAATTTCCCCTCTCCGTGCCACCATTGAAGTCGCAACTCATTTCTATAGCTGAGTGAACTGGAACAACGTGAAATAAAGTGTCTTGCTCAAGAACTCAACACAAATCCCGAACTCACAACCTCGCGATTTCAAGCCCAACGCTCTAACTTTTAAGCCATGCGCCTTCACTTTATATTTATAAATGGCGTCATTTATTACTACATCGATTTCATTTACTATAACTTTCTTGTAGCTGCTTAAAGTAAGTCAGAACATACAGCAAACACTGACAATAAACAAATTGTTTCGAAAGATTTCGTGATGATTCTCTACGTTAGTCTTATTGAAATAACCGTTACATCTGGACAATATATTACTGTTGTAGAATAAATAGCAGAAATATATCGTGCTATCGAGGCATTTAATTGGCAGAAATGTTTGAGCGTCTGTCAAATGCCCATGCGGTCATTTTTTCCGACTTCTTTATTCTTGTCGTTTACTCCATACAAATCCCCAAATATATTTAAATGAATTTTGATTAAATCTAAAACAATGTTTTCTGCTTAAAGCTCTGACAACGACTACTACTCAAATGTTGTTATTTAAGCCCCTCTTATTCATGACCTAGCTAACATGAATCAAAACTATTCAGGTTTTCGTCATTTCTGCAACTGTTTTCATAGTCTATCAACGACTTATCAAATGTGTCCTTAGTTTTTTTTTTTCTTTTGAGAGTCGGTGGAGATGCTGTTGTTATTTCTAATATATATATATATAGGACTGGTTTAAGCAGGAGCTATATCGTTTTTCAACAGAAAAAAAAATGAGAATTAAAAAATCTGAAACATATCATGTTGCTTAATCATAAACTATATAGAAGTCTTCAACTGTAAATGACTAAATGAAATCCTTGTCTAAAGATTTATTTGCGTTTTGTAAGCTCACTTCAACGAATTCTCATGTTTCCAGTCACTGACATTCAGAATACGCTCGTATAATTATTTTTGTTGTTGCTACTGTCTTCTTCTTCTTCTTCTTCTTCTTCTTCTTCTTCTTCTTCTTCTTCTTCTTCTTCTTCTTCTTCTTCTTCTTCTTCTTCTTCTTCTTCTTCTTCTCTTCTTCTTCT
>CAXHJY010000065.1:0-15000 GCA_964016885.1 Eledone cirrhosa
CATATAAAAACAGCCTGGGCATTTTGTTCTGGAATTGTCTCTCCTTCCATTGTACAGAGAAGATGAGAGTGGAAGAGTGAGGATGTGAAAAAAATGAGAAAGAAGAGTAAAGAGAGAGAGATGGAGGATATATAACATTTCTATTTTTTTTACGCCCGCTTTTCCCTGCTTGCAAGGGTTGGATATCTGTATATATAAAAAATTAAGTGTGTGTGTATTACCTATAGGAGCCTACATCTTCCGACCGATTTTCATGAAACTTTACAGGCTCATAGATTAGTCATCGGGGAGTGTTTTCTATATATCAGCGTATCGTTTTTTTTTATTCCGGGGTCATTCTGCTGATAAAAATCGATAGGGGGGTCACCTTTTTTTAGGTATCGAAAAATAAGACTTTTGGCTCTAGCTCCCACATTTTGCCACCGATTTCGTTCAAATTTTAAAGCAAAATAGAATTTATTATTGCACATCCTGTAATGGCTTTATATTTTGCATTTGTTGTTCAGGGACGGCGTGGCAGCCGCTTAAATTATTCAGAAATACCACTTTTAGACTCAAATTTCCACTTTTTCGGCTCTAGTTCCCACATTAATCAACCTACTTTGTTCAAATTTTAACTACGTTAGATCTGATTATTTCACGCCTTAAAGTGGCTTTATATTTTGGATTTTTTGTTCAGGAACGGCGTGGCAGCCACTTAAATATTCGAAAATACCACCTTTTCGCTCAAATTTTCGGCTCTAGCTCCCACATTTTTCAACCGATTTCGTTCAAATTCTAAACTTCGGTTCCACCTCACACATAAATCAATTTATTTGGCTCAACTTTTATACTACAATAGAACCTATCATTGCACATCTTATAGTAGCTTTACATTTTGCATATTTTGTTCAGGGACGGCGTGGCAGCCGTTTAACTCTTCAAAATACGATGTTTTCCACCTCCCACATATTCCATACGATTTCACTCAACATTTCGCCATTTGCTACACCTTACGAAACTCGCAGTCGCTAAGATCAGCACCTTTTCATCAAAGCAGATATTATTTTACCTACCGAGGCAACACTGGGTACTATAAGAAAATGAGTTTTTTTTTAATAAAAAAAATGAGATGTCCTACACGGGTGAAAGTACGAGGAAAAGAAATCGAAAATGCAACTGGAGTCTTTAAGAATATTTATTTATTTCCTTTACCGGTTTCACAGTTCTTATGCTTTTCAAAAGTTCTATTCATCCAAATCAATTCTACTTTTGAATAGCATAAGAACTGTGAAACCTGTAAAGGAAATAAATAAATAAAATATTCTTAAAAAGACTTCAGTTGCATTTTCGATTTATTACCCATATATATAGAGAGAGAGAGGCGGGGTTGAACAGTAAAAAGAAAAGAATTGATGTCAGCCCTTGAATGGTACTTTATCGAACCCGAAGGGATGAAAGGCAAAGAGCTGGAACAATTACCACAAGGCATTTGTCTGATATTCTAACAATTCTACCAACCCGCTATCTTATCTGGTACTTTTCATTGTTAAAGATGGGATGGTGAGATTTGAGAGAAATTTGGTTGCTATTTTAGGTGATAGAGTGACTATGTAGAGGACCCCTATTTAACTTGAAGAGAATAATTAGAGGAATTGAAATCGGATAAATCTGTAGTGCATTCAAAACTTGTTTCTAGGTCTTGGATATATAGTTTATCAAGCTGTTAGAATAAATCAGTTAATGCCACTAACTGATTATTTTACCTGCAAAACATTGCAGCTAAATCTCACTCACATATCATCATCGTTTAACTTCCATCTTCCATGCTAGCATATAATTGTAGAAGAGCAGATGTACATTTGATAAAGTAGTCCTTGATACACACAGCACAAAAAATATAGGATGGTAATGTCTAGGACAAATTTGATAAGAGATTTGCTCAATTAATGACCAGCCTGGGGCTAAAACAACCAAAAACACTAATTGTTATAGAATATGTTCTACATAATTAATAGCATCAACAGAAATATGGACAACTTTGGTTGAAAGAAAAACAAACTGAAAAAATGTAGGATTTAAAAAGTTAAGTTGATATGAACTCACAATCCATAAGTAGGTAATCAAATGCCCTATTCCCTTAATCATTTCAGCACATCGAAATTAATGTTTATAACTTTGATTTAAGATATGTTATGGAAATTTACTCTTAAATCATTCTAAAATTCATTTTGTGAGTATATTTTTGGATTCCTCATAATTTCATATTTCATGTGCAGAATTCTCTATATTACAGAAATCCATAACAACAACAACAAAAAAAAGACATTAAAATAATAATTAAAAGAAAGAAAGAAAGAAGTAAGGAAAATGGAGAGAAACAAAAATAAACTGATAACAATAGCAAATAAAACTTATGAACTACATTTTGAAGTGGAGAGTTGCTTTTCTCTTTATGAAAAATAAATAATAATTATTATATATTTTGTTATTCATTTCTTTTTCAATAATGAGAGATTAAGTTATATGTATATATATTTAAAAAAACATTTTCGATGAGTAATTTTCATATTATTCACAGTGAAATGGTTACTGAAACATCAATTGTTATTTAAAAATCATTAATACATATATTATTGTAATATTTTATCTCATCATATTTACAGATATTAATTTGCTGAATGAAACTGGAAATTGGTGCTCAGCAACCAGCTACACACATGGCACTAAATTTATGCTAATGGGAATATTTCATCGCTGCTTCTTTTATTTTTCATTGTATTTATTTATTCATTTGTTTATTTATTTATTTATTTTATGAGTGTTTTGGTTTGCTTTGTTATTGTTTCGGCAATATACCTTGCTAAATATCACTCAGATGTGAAACAGATAATCATTGTACAAGTTGTCATTTATAATAATGTATCATATATTTATAGACTGCAGTCAACTGAAACCTTTAAATTAGCAATATATATTTATATATATATATATATATATATATATATATATATATATGTATGTATGTGGCAGCTGTAATTATAGCGAGTATGATGCTAAGATAAGATGGTGGTATTTTGGTGTTGTGGTGTTGATTCATTGCTGTGTATGTACTCACTTGAGGATTGCTCAGTAGTGTTGTCACTGTTGTATAGAGTGTAGGTGTAGGAGATTCATATGCTTGATACAGTGTGACCAGAGATTTCGGGTGTGCAAGTGAGTAAGTGTTCAATATGATGATGATCATCATGTGATGGTTATTTGGGTAAGTGATCTACCCTAATTACATAGGAAATGAAATATATAAACCACAATAATGCAAAGCCACTATGTTACTAATTTATTGAATATAACTTTCATTGAAGTTATACAACAATACCTGAAGAACAAACAACCTCAGTTGAATTATGTGATGTTATATATCAGGTATGATGAGTATGCATATTTGCTTGCAAAGGTATTATTAAAAATGTATTTAATAAACTTCTTTTGATGGGATGAATTTTCGCTGGCCTGTCTGAGAGAGAGAGAGAGAAACCAAGAGAAAGATAGAGAGGGTCTAAGAAAGGAAGGTGTCTGAGAGAGTTGACCACTACATCCTAGCTGGCTGGTATGGGTATGAACTCTGCAACTGCTATTGTTGACTATGGAATCAAGTTATTTATCAGTAATCCATTCTTTTGTCTCCATTTGACATATCAAACAAGATGACCATTTGATATATCAAAACCTCAGACAAGTTGGCAACTGAAAGCCCATTCAGAATGGAACTTATCTATGAGGCCACCAAAGATCAGCTTAATGGTGGCCACTAGTGTGAAGGTTGGATTCACAATCGTGAGATTGTGAGTTCTATTCCTGGACCAGCGATTCGTTATGTCCTTGAGCAAGACACTTTATTTCATGTTGTTCCTTCTATCTGGAGTTGCGACCGATAGATAGTATTAGCAATTGGAAAGACCAAAGGAAACATTGTTCCCTTGGTTTAATTTGACAAAGGTCAATCAACTGTCAATATATATATATATATATATATATATATATATACATAATATAAATATGTATATGATACCTTAATTAGCAGTGGGGGAGAGTGCTGCAAGAGCATAATAGCTAGAATAAGGATAGGCTGAAAGAAATTTAAAGAGCTACTCTCATTATTGATCCCACCAAGGTTGACTTTGCCTTTCATCCTTACGGGGTCGATAAAATAAAGTACCAGTAATGCACTGGGTAATTTGCTGGCCTTGTGCCTAAAGTAGAAACAATTATTGAAAACAAAAGATTTCTCCCTACATACAAAAGGGTGGCTGTATGATGCCTGTGTGCAAAGTGTAATGCTGCATGGTAGTGACTGCCACATACCTCTTTTGTGGGTTCAGTAGATTAGCTCTCAGGAACTCCCACTGTTTCTCTATATTGTATGTTACTATTTATTCTTCTTTATTGTCAAAAGCCTCAAGTTGTCCGTAAATTTGTTATAGGCTGAGGGCTCCTGCAATTTCCATTCCCTTCTCCTCCACATTGCCGTCTGTCCCTAAGTTCATTTAGCTCTAGCTCTAATTAGCAAGTCACTGACTACTAGGTTATGCTGAAAGGTGCATTCCTTGCCTGGGAGAGTTTGTGTTTACAACCATCACTTTATCTCACTTCCTGGTGATTCTATTTTGCAGCTGTGCTAACCTGATCGATAGGTGATCAAGTCGTTGACAGGTTTTTTGGAGTTGGTGTTACTGATCATCAGTTCATTAGCATCGCAGAATTCCAGGAGCCTGGATTCCTCCTCATTTTTTGCACCAGATCTGTACCCACTGTGTGTCCCATAGAAGCCATCACTGTGTTGTCCAATATGTCCATTAAAGTCTCCTGCTCTGATTAATAATTCCTCGTCGTTCACAAGAAAACTAGGCCGTTTTAGGTATTTGTAAAAGCCATCTTTTAGTCAGTCTTGAAGTCCCAAATGTAGTACATATGCTGATATAATTATCACAGTCATACTATCTAGGACTATACTGTGTTTAATGTTTCTGTCATTTACCCTGTTGACTGTGATAACATTTTCTACCCATTTTTCTGCCAACACAATACCTACTCTAATTAGCCCATAATCATTTCCAACCCTGAAAATTTTGTAGCATCCTTCTTTACCAACTAGGAGTCTAGCAGATCCTCCTCTCCACCAAGTATCTTGTACACAACACACATCTACTCTCTTTCATTCTAACATCACTACAATCTCTCCTCATCTTCCTCTCATTGTACCTGCATCAATAGTTGCAGCTCTAAAGTTTTTGAGTTTGCTGGAGAAGGGGGATTTAGGATCTTTGGAAAAGAGGTAGAATCTGTATTGGGGTTTGTGCCAGCTTTCCATACCTGAAATAAAGCAAATTTGCTTGGTCATATGGAGTCAAGTAGATTCATGCCAAGAAGATTTTTTGAACCCTGAAGTCCATCTACAATACAATCCATCCAAAGTACACAGCACCCGTACCTTATATTAATAATATTAATAGTGGTAGTGCTCTTAACATTAACATTTTTGAAGATGAATAACACTACTGTCGTTTGAATGATCTAGAAGAGGAAACTGCGAAGAGACTAAATGCGCCAAAATCTACATACAGGATAAATGTATGTTAAATCATATAAGCGAGAAAGAGAAATATCAAATATAATTTATACTTAAATGTACACACTTGTAAACAAATATATACACACATGCACACATGCATTTTAAAATCGTACCAGAGAAATATTAGATTTATATATAGAAATGTATACAGTTGTATATGCATACATACACACATGCACACACAGGTGGCTGAAGCAGCAAGAGGGGTTGAAAAGGTTATAGCTCACACACTCATATATATATATATATATGAGCATGTATCATTGTTTTTAGTGCTAGATAACCTTCCTGACTTCAATCCTTTTAGTCGCCTCTTACAACATGCAGAGATATGCTGTAACTATTCTAAAATCTGGGGTACACCTGGCACATATATATATAAATATATAGCCCATCTAAGAGGTCAGTGACTCCATTTGAGTACTGACTCATCCTGTCATAACCTGTCCAACTCTTGCTAGCAAGGAAAATAGACTTTAAAATAAGATGATGATAATGTTGATGTTGATGATGGTGTTGATACATGCATACATACATATGTAATATGTTTTAATGCATAAAAGAATGAATATATTTTTACGTATAAAATATATAAATAAATGAATAGGTATAACCATTAATATTGATGAAGAGTTATTTTATAATTATGTGTTGTAGAAACAATTGCTGTAGAGCAAAAGCAAACAAACAAATAAAATCGATGCAAGAGCTACTGCTAAAATGGATCAGTGTAGTGATTTCTAAATTTATCAAGGAATTAAGGGAACTGGTGTGAAATGAGGAAAATTAATGAAAAGAGATTGATGAATATTTTTTAGTTCCATTATTTATGTATTTCATTATTTATTTATATTTGTGCTTTCTGATTGTGACAATATCTGAGATACACTCTAATGTTTCATTCTTTTGATGTGTGTTTATTAAATTGATATTAATTAATACCATAAAATCTAATACGCTACTGATTTTTGGCATCATATCAAAGTCAATTTTATTGATCCTACATCACCATCACAAAAGCAAAACAATGCAATAAATAATAATAAAGAAAGCAAAACGTATAAACCAAAGTAAATATATTTTTTAAACGGCCCTTGCACCCTCTTAAAACGAAATCATTAAACATTAATTATAAAATTATTTCCCATAAAGATATTAAGTGTCTGCAATCATATAGATGTACATGCTTTAATTACACGTAGGTTAGTGTGTTTTTATGAAAATGTAAGAGTGATTATTATATAAATCAGGTTTCATACATGCACACATGAGTTTACATTTACATTGTCACATATATTTTTATATTTATACATACATTTACAACAAAATGTATATAATTATGAGTCACAAATTAAATAGAGATTTTGCTTAGCATTAATAAAATGAACAACAATTCCCAATAGTAGTTCAGATATTCAGAAAGAGCGTAAGTCATTGAACATTTATATATAGGTAGACACACATGGCTGATAACTCATAATTTGTTGCCTTGACTTACCATGAATTCAGTGTTTCATTCAGACTGCCATTATGGAGATAATGTAAGCATTCAAAGAAAATTAACAAATAATATTATTGCACAAGGACATAACTGCACCATTGGTTAACTCAGTGAGAATCATCTCCTACATCTTGTAACATGTATAATATGTTACAGGATGTAGGAGGTGAATCTCACTTAAAGTTAAGTGGAAGTAATTAGTTCAAAGTGAATGAATTTTTTTACAAGGAAAATAAAAGAGGGATATGATATCCCTCTATGCATCGATATTACAGTTTACCAATCAGAAATCGTAACAGTTTTATCATATAAAATGAAGAAAAGAATTTGGGATAACCCACAGAAGATATGTGAAATAGAAGTAACTTGAAAAATGTCTTCAAAAGGAGATTACAAAAATGGAGTATAATCTGTTCCCCATAATAAAACACTTTTTACAGGCAATGCTTGTTTAGTTTCATGAGGTAACATCCATTATTATCAGCGTACATATCTGTAGAATAATCCCCCAATAACTTGAACTATCAGTAAGTTTATTAATATTAAAATGAAAAGACTGTTTAAGAAGATTTATTATCTGCAACACACGTGGTTGAGATACTATTTTCACTTCATACATTACAGACTCAAAATTCTTAAATTTAAATGAAAAGAAATATACTGTAAAGACCAAATATTTTATTATCAATTGGAGCCTATAAATTTAAATAAGGTATCAGTTCATAATTTATATATCACTTACATTCTCAAATTATATGTAACTGGCACACACAGTAAACTAGAAATATCTTAGTTCCAAACGGTAGACAAAAGTTATTCTTTTAGAATTATGATATTTTCAAAATATCAAAAAAATTGTCATTATAGCTGTATTCATTATGCATATATCAATGCCTTCTATGCAAGTAGTGAATGTGCTTTAATTGCCCTGGATATACGAGAAGGTATATATTGTCATAGTTTTAACATCCACTTTCCCTGTTAGTAAGGGTTCGACAGGTCTACATAGACCAAGTTAGTATTGAAGTGGAGCCACTGATCTCCTAAACTAACATCTTGCATTCCATTGAGTGCACAGGAGAGGTTGTCATGTCTTTGACACAACTCAAGGGTCCTCTCAACCCTTTGTTTGACAAACTGTCTATGGCTGGATGCCCTTCCTATCACCAACCCCTTTACGGCGTGTACTGGGTGCGTTTATCATGCAGTCCCCAACATTAGGGAGGTTGTAATGTCTTTGACACAACTGAAGGATCCTTTTTATTTTCTTCATGGAGATAAGAACACTCAGTGTCAAAAGTGGGAGGTGAAGTGATGGAGAGAATAGTAAAGGTATGATAGTGGTGGGGACATGAGTGTGATGCAGGAATTAGCTACTAGGGTGTGATAGTGAGTGTATCTAAGGGTCTTTTTGCGGTGGAGACAGCAGCTAAGGGATAATTAAAGGAGGGACATGGGTGGGTGTAGTGATAGTGAGGAGAATAGCCGCTAGGGAGTGCTAGTAGAGGCATGGCTGGATGCATAAGAGTGAGGAGAGTAGCTACTAGATTACGATAATGAAGGAGTCTGGAGTCTTTTGACAGCAGCTAAGGTGTGAGTATGGGCAAGGATGTAGTGATGCTAAGAATAGCTGTTAGAGAGTGATCATGCAAAGGGGGCCACACAGGGATAAATCAAGCCACATTATATACTGTAGGCCAGGTCTTCAGCAGCATAGCCATAGTGCCTACCCTTGTGTGGTTTAATTTTTTAAGGTCAATCTTCACAAACTCATCCCTTTTCTTGGGTCTGCCTCTTCTATGGGTCTCAGCTGTTGGGGTTTCTTTGAATTTCTTTATGCAGCTGTTATCTTCCATGTACATCACCAACACAGTCTTCTCTCTTGCAAATTACATCCAATTCCTCTTATGCCAAGTTTTTCCCCCTGTTTGCTTATGTCATGCTGCTCATGCATGCTAACATTACAAATTCATTGGAATATACTCTACTCATTATATATATATATAGTGTTTAAGCATATTACCCTTCCATACACATGCACACATGTATATCATGACTCATACACTGTTCACTTTCTTGACATTTGTACGTTAGTCTATGTACTATACATGCACCTTTGACAAGTTGTAGTGCACCTGAGAACTGTACACAATAATTTCATTATTATATTCCGGGGTCGATAGAATAAAGTACCAGTAATGCACTGGGTAATTGCTGGCCTTGTGCCAAAAGTAGAAACAATTATTATTATCATTATTATTTGCTAAACAGTTCTTTCTACCTACATCATGGATGCAAGAAACCGCAATCTACTACTGCATGCTTTCACCCTCTAACCACATACTGGAGACACTGTTCTTTCCAATGAAACAGCTTGACAGTTATATCCTCTTTCTATATAATAGAGAGATGTGAGTTCTCAGCTGTAATGAAGATAACTGGACAAATTGAAATGTATACAAAAGATTTTTTACCCTAATCACATAGAAAAAATATGGACTTCACAAGCTGAAGCAAAGGCAACCCATCTGGAAAAGCAGAAACTCTGAATAAATATTGGTACAAGGTAGAATATTCACTTGATGAAGGGTGCTGCTTTTAACTTTCACAGTTGTTATAATTAAGGACTCTTCTTAACAACCTGTACATGTTTTCTGAATGGCCTTAGACTCCTATTACAAAGCCCTTAGTAGTTACCTCATTCATGTCTTCTTACTTCAAGACAAGAAACTGCCCTATAGCCATAGAGAAAGAGAAACCCATTTAGAAAGTTGGGTATTCTGAACAAATATATTTATTTACAAACCGAATCCCATTTTAATCTCACTGAAGGAATTTAGAATATACAAGTTATACCAAAGGCAACATATATAGGAAAAAAGTAGCTATTAATATAAAAATAATGCAAAGTAGAGGAGGCCCTCACTTTATTATAGCTGATAGTCTCATTAGTGCTGGTGGAATGATAAAATATATCTAATCCAGCTGTACACACAAGTCACAAAAACAAGGTATGTACAGATGTATGGTTCAGTAATTCCTGAGAGAGCCATAGGGGCGCCATATTGACATATAGCATATCTATGTCATTTTTAAACATGGAAGCGCCTATCCCTCTTTAGGTCTGAATACAGCAGATTTCTTCTAGTGAAGGACAGAGAATGAGGGAATGGAAGTGAGAAAGAGATATAGATGAAGAATCGATCTAGTACTAGACTGGTACATTTTTTATCAACCTCAAATAGATGAAAGGCAAAGTTAACCTCAGTAGGATTTGTAAACCTTGTTTATGGAAAGACAGGGTATACACAGAAAAAACAAAAATGGAAATTTTCTCTGTTTCTTGGTTTGCCAGATGATAAAGCATACGACCTATCCAAAACCTGTGAAAACAAAATAAAATGATGACATCAATGACAATGATATTGGTGATGATTATTATGATAATATATTTACACATATACATTGACTGCATTAAGATGAATTTCCACTTGCAATCATGAAATTATAAATTGTTTGCCCTTTTGAACTTCCTCCATTTTGAACTACAACACCATTGTCTCTGTTTCTGTATACAAGTTTGAAATAACTGCAAATACAGTCTGTTGCTATAAAATAGCTTATAAAAATCAGGTTTATATTTTCAAAAGCTGTTTGATTCAGCTCTTTATTTAGACTATAATCACAGTTATTTTCTGTGTCTGAGCTTCCTAGATCTTCTTATAAATTTATTTTCTTGGCACTTAGTAAGTTCAACACTGCAAGCTTCACACACGATATTTTTTTATATTTTCAAAAGCTGTTTGACATATATACATATATTATCGTCACCATCATCACTGTTTAATGTCCATTTTTCCATTCTAGCATAGGTTATATATATATACATACATATATATATATTTAAGTGTGTGTGCGTGAGGGGAGCAACATGTTCATGTGAGAGAATTTGCTTACAGTTAATGATGGTCAAAGTTTTATCTAGTAAAATGTATCTATAAATAACACATACAACATGCAGCTTCACAGAAATAAACTTGGAAATTTAAGATTATGAATTGACAAAAACAACAGCTAGGGCAGCATTTTCTGAATACACTAAATAAAATTTCAAGATATTGCAACAGAGAAAAACAGAACATGAAAAAGCTCAGTGCCACAGCTTGTCCACAATCTAATCATTGAAACTAACTTCAGAATAAAAGAATAATAAAAAAAGAAAATGAGGTTTAGCTAAGAGATTTTTACATTATGAACTGTGACCAAATATATAGACACATGCACCAGCTACACATACACATCTATTTATCCATCTATCTATCTATCAATATATATATACATATATATCATCATCATCATCATCATCGTTTAACGTCCATATTCCATGCTTGCATGGGTTTGGACGGGAGTTTTCCCACTTGAGGCAAGAGTGGTTGTCTTGCTCACACAGGACTGTCAGGCGGGTTTTCTACGGCTGGATGCCCTTCCTAACACCAACCACATTTACAGTGTGGACTGGGAGGTTTTTACCGTGTTACCTACACGGCCACATTACAGCTTGGACTGTGTGTTTTTTTGTCGTGACACCTACACGACCTCATTTGTTTCAGACTGGATGTTGTGTTACCAACATAACTTTACATTGAAAGAGGTGGTGTGGATGGGTTGGGGGTAGTGAAACGGGGGTGTATTTTGTTAGAGGTGCCTACTGACTGTAGTAGGTTTCACTTTGTACTTAGATAAGGCGGGTCTTCTCTATCACTGTGTAGCGCCAAAGACCTCGGTCCAGTGACATTGTCTTGGTGAGCTGTAAGTGTGTGAGGTCGGAATTTATCAAGTCGTCCCAGGTTTTTATGGGTCTGCCTACTCTGTGGCTACCATCTCTTTTTTATACAGCTGTCATCTTTCATGCGCATCACGTGATCATACCAACGTAGTCTTCTCTTGATTAAACAACATCTGATCCCTCTTATTTCTAATTTTTCCCTTAGTTCGTTTATGCTTTGCCATTCACGTATATTACTGTTACACATCCAGCGGAGCATGCAAGATTCGTTCCTCTCCAGTCTGCGTATATCCTCTGCACACAATGCCCAGATCTCACTGCCATGTAACATTGCTGTTCGTATGCAGGCATCATACAGCCTGATTTCATTTTTTGAGAGAACCCTTTAGCGGCTAATAGTGGTATAAGCTCTCTGAACTTTTTCCATCCAGTTCTGACTCTAGCTACTGTACTTTCAGAGCACCCTCCCCCACTGCTGATTTTGTCACCCAGGTAACGGAAGGTGTCCACTATTTCTATAGAACCATCTGTGCAATGGAATGAGCTAGTATTCTGTGGGCACTTGCTGCTACTTATTGCACCAGAGCACCGGCCACATATAAAATCTATGTTCTTAGTTAGCTTACCTGTGATCCCACTACATCTTTTATGCACCCATACTTTGCATTTGGGACATAAAATGGAGTTTCTACCTACTCCTTTCCTACACACTGAGCATGGCCATTTCCAGGATGGGATCGGTGCCCTTTTTTCCTTCCTACAAACTAGAACTTTAGTCTTAGACAGGTTAATTTTGATTCTAGGCCATGCTTCCATGTTTGGAATTTCTTCTCTAGTTCAGCCATTGATTCAGCTATGAGCGTTAGATCATCTGTGTATAGGAGTTCCCATGGGCAGCCGGTCTTGAACTGTTATAGCCTGAAGGGCAATAATAAATGGTAGGGGGCTAAGAACGGAGCCCTGATGTACACCAGCTTTTACGCTAAACTCTTCACTATATTCGTTGTTAATTCTAACCTTGCTGACTGTTTCTTTATACATAGCTTGTATAGCTCTCACAAGCCATTCATCAACACCTAGTTTTCTAAGAGCCCACCAGATAATGGAACGGGGGACTCTATCGAAGGCTTTCTCCAAGTCGACAAAAGCTAAGTATAGGGGTTTACTTTTAGCTAGATACTTCTCCTGTAGTTGTCTACAATGAAAAGAGCGTCTGTAGTACTTTTACCTGACACAAACCCGAACTGCATTTCATCTAGATCAATTCTCTCTCTGATTAGTTGCGCTATTACTTTTTCTGTGACCTTCATGACTTGGTCGATTAATTTAATGCCTCTATAGTTACTCCTATCTAGGGCATCTCCTTTACCCTTGTAGCAGTTAATGATGATGCTGCTACGCCAGTCCTTCGGAACAACCCCATTCTGTATGACTTGGTTTACTATCCGGGTGACCATGGTGTGTCCCACCGTTCCAGAGGCTTTCAGCATTTCATCAATTATTTCCGAAGGCCCAGCCACCTTACCCATCTTCATATCTTTGATTGCCTTACTTATTATACTACCTTCGACTAACACTGCTGATCCCTCTATTTGGTCGATGTGGGGGAGACTGTCTTTCTCCCATTTATTCTCCTCATTTTGTAGCCTTTCATAGTGACACTTCCAAGCTACCTTCTTATCAGCGTCAGTGATGGCGAGTACACCATCATCATTAAGGACACACTTCTTCCCGACAATATCACGGTTTTCCTTGACACATTGCCTAGCAATCCTGAACACCTCACGTTTTTGGTCCTCGCGTTGTAGAACATGCTTGAACTTTCTTTCCTCTGCTTCCCTTCTTGCGAAGTACACTTCTCTCCTAGCTTCCCTCCTGGCCACTTGATAGTCTTCTCTACTTCCCCCATCCCGCCATACTTTCCAAGCCTGCTTTTTGGCCTTAATTGACTCCTCCACCTTACTGTTCCACCACCATGTTACTCTCCTCCTGCCTACAGGCCTGCTCCAGCCACAGACTTCGTCTGCCGCCATCAGCAGGTTTGCTTTCAGGAATTCCCACTGTTCCTCTATATTGTACGATTCTAAACTCTTCCTTACTGTCGAAAGCATCAAGTAATATGCTTTTAAATTTATTTCTGGCTGTGGGGTCCTTTAGCTTCCATATTTTTCTCCCGAAGATAGTCCTCTTCTGTTGTCGAGTACGTCTCGTCCTAACTATGAGGTCACTAATTATCAGTCTATGTTGGGATGTGCATTCTTCATGGGGGAGGGATTTAGTGTTTACAACAGACACTCTGTCACGTCTTCTGGTAAGGTTATAATCTACCTGGCTGGTATGTTCCCCTGATCTGTAGGTGATCAAGTGTATATATATATATATATATATATATAAAACAAAGAGGGTGGGGTCAGATACCAGGTGGACCATAATGCACCAGAGTACTCGATACTTGGGGTAGTAGAGTGGGTAATATGAAAAGATTCAGGACCCTGATGGCTGAGCTCTTGCCATTTCGAGAGTTCGGATCTAGCTGTAAAATGGCCGGAGCTCAGCCATCAGGGTACTGAATCTCTTCATATATATATATATACATATACATATATCAAATTATAAATGCAAGGAAATAATAGACAAAGTATACCTATTGTTTCTTCAAAGTCCCAACTGTAGTTTCACCAATTGGATTGCAGCAACCATACAACAGAAAAGTGAACCATCGCTGTGAGGCTGAAGGCTTATCTAGAGACCCTTCAATATAGTGGACTATTTCTTGACCTGACTACTACAAATGAATAATTCTTGGAAGGGAGAAATTATCTTGTGATACAGTGGTCACAGAAGGAAGGCAAACCCAGACATTTAGTGAATACCGAATATATATATTCGTAGAAATCTGTAGATGGAAGATCAAAGAAAACTGCTCAATCTATTGGAGGAGAGCTTATTTAGTTTGAACAAAATTTCATGTATATGCTACCATTGATTTTGAGATAAAGCCATGGCCTACACTGTATAATGGAGGAGGCATTTTTAAACTGGCCCTTCATTCAGGTACGTGGACAAAAATATAAAAAAGGGAAGTTGTTGTCCCTAGTCTAA